>JAUELO010036700.1:0-10497 GCA_032357855.1 Amphibolips quercusostensackenii | reverse complement strand
TTCGTCCACGGTTACGAAACGGCGCAAAAACTCGTTCGGATTGCGGTTGAACATCGACAAACACTCCTTTGGAGTAGTTACACGGTTGCGCTGATGTTCGAGTGTGAGCAATCGCGGCACCCATTCGCGGATAGTTTTCTCATGTCCAAATATTGATGTAAAATGTGATGTACCCGCTTCGTTAAGATGCCTACAGCCTCAGCCACCTCACGCACATTTATTCTCCTATCGGAACGTTCGGCGTCACTTGTGCTGGTACGACCACAACGGAACTCAGTAAACCACTTCTTAATTATTGAAATTGATGATGCGGAATTCCCGTAGTATTTATCAAGCCTTTACTTCCTTTCAGTGATGGTTTCCTTACGCAAAAAATAATGCTTAATCAGCACACGAAATTAACTTTATGCCATTTTCGTTAAAATTTACGAGGTACTGTGCTTTCAATGGCTGTAAAACACAAACCAAATGACCCAGCTTGCTCAAAATTTAACAGAAGTCTATTAATAGATGCCGTTGACGGGATCAGTGTTGCATTTAAACTCACTGCGCAGGGAATTCAAAAGGTCACTGACTTATCAAACAGCCCTCGTATGTTTCTTAATTTTTCGATCTATGTAACGCTTAGTCTTACCGATACAAAATTTCTTACAGTGTAAGAATGTCATTTTATAGCCTATTTTCGTTGTTTTATTCATGAGAATTCGGTCTTTTTGATTTCTGAAGCAGTTAAAAGAATCTTTAAGAGGTTTAAAAATGATTTTAAAGTTATATATACCACACAGTTTTTAAGGGATTTTTGAAATTTGTTGATTGTGAGGTAATTCTATCGAACGATCCAAATTTAGGTCCCTTCCTTATGTATAATTAGTATCCACGCAACAAGTTAGTAATTTACTAACTCTTTGATCAATTAGTTTATTGGTAAGTTCAGTTGGAAAATCATTAACTCTAAGGCTGTAAGGACAAATTTTTAAATTTTTTTTGTAAAGAAACATGAGATTGTTCAATAGCTGTCGACTAGGCTGTTGATAATACTAGTTTTATAGAGGGAATAAGTAATTAAATGATGATCAGTGTATCGGCCAGAACAAGTTGATTTACAAAACCAGTTAGTGTAAATTTGGCCACTGATGTTAGAAATTTTGTCATTCAAAAAGCTAATACTTTTTTCGTTTCCGTTTTCAATAATGAACTGTAATCTTTTTTGATATGTATTGAAAAGGTTTTTGAAAGGTTCAATTTGATTGTGAAGATGAAATGTCATATCATATATAAATATCATAAGATAAAATGTGATTCACACATCAGCAGGAAAACAGAGGGTGAACTTTGGATTTCGAGTTAAAACTTTATGTTCTAAAACCTCCATCACCTAGTCGGAGACCGTGGCAGATATAGCTTTCTTGGAATGTGCAATAAGCATTATCCAAACCAAATTTTAATAATAAAATGAAATGTTTATAAGGTAGTATTTAATCTCATTTAATTAAGTTTCGTCTATTCTTATTCAACACTTGTAAATCAAACTTTCACAGTAAAAAAAAAAGATTATTTTTGTTGCAGAGCATTTCGTTATAACGATCATTTGACTTTTGAGATCATAACGATCTGTCCATTCATATCATTGTGATCTGCTCTCAAGTTCATTTGACAGACAAAACAAAATGGCCGACAAGTTTTGTGAATGATGCCATAACCACATAACCTAAAAAATTTGTCTAGCGCACGCAAGTGACAACTAAACTTAGTAGGTGACTTATTCTAATATCAAGTTTCGTGAAATGTTCAACTTTTTGAGTACACTGCATGAATAGAAGCCATAAAAAGCTCTTGTATGAGCTAAAGTCCTTCAGGAACATCAGCCATTTTGTTTTTACATTAAACATGATCCAAACTTAGATCATTATGACCTTAAAACTTGATAATTCATTCCAGACGATCAAATGCTTTCGATTTTGGTATCATTTTTGTTGCATAGAAAAATGATGTTGATTTCGGTATCATTTTGAACATTTTTTTTCACTGTGTTGGCCTATACCTCAGTGTGTATCTTACTGAAATCATTTGGTCTGTACTGCTGGATGGCTTGCGATATACATGTTTTTTTTGTCTTTAACCATTTTTAATTTTCCAACTGCGTCTGTCCAGCAGACGGAGTCGAATTGGTCTGTCATACTCTTTAAACAACATCTTACTTGGTAACGCAAAGCAGGTACTAATAATTGAATCTCTATGCTAACATTTTCATATTTGTAAGATACCTCTGTTAAACTCACCACTTCTATCATCTTTATTATAAACGCACGTTATTTTATTTTATTTCTTCAATATTGTAGCACTTTTTTCTGTCATGCTTTATCAACTTACTTTTTACATCTCATTTCTGGGCTATTTCTTATAGTTAATTATGTTTTACTTATGCCACACAGTATAATCTTTGTCCATTTCGTAATTCTTCTGAAGATGACTGTCGAGTAATAGTCGAAACGTTAAGATTGTTACTTAGAGATCTCTCAGCTTTAATCAATATACTACATTTTGACCAGTATTTAACACCGTCTACTTTACTTATATCTTCAACAGAAATTTATTTTGATAGATAAAAAAAATTGACGTGGATAGATAAAGGACAGGATGACATGGAAAAGACAGTATTGAAAAAGATAGACGTAAATTTGGATTGACAAGAAAATAGAATAGGACTCATTTTCTCTATTCCTTTCTGTCATAAAGATTCAAAATCATTCAATAAGATAAGATCTCTATCTTTTTACTTTCAGCAGGTTTTTTTTTTATTCTCTGTCCGTGTTTGTATTTACTAGGATTTCAGTGAAAATTTCACTTACATTCAGGGACATATCACTAATTAAAAGGGAAATTCTTCCTGATTGTCAAAAATTTTACTAGAAACCAGAGATATTTCAATGGTCGGCAGTAAAATTTCCACTGTAGTCATACCAGCGACTCACTTCTGGCTATTTCAACCAATAAATCTCACTGGTTCAGTTCAAAAGAGTAATGTACGGAGCTCGAATTGAGACCACTTAGTGATGAAATATCGAACAGAAAATTTCGAAAAGAAAATATCGAAAAGAAAATATCGGAAAGAAAATATCGAAAAAAATATCGATATTTACGAAGTGAGAGAGGGGAAGATATTTTCTTAGATATTTGCGATAACGAGTTAGATCAACACCGTCGACTCGATTTGGCCCCTTGTCATGATAAAAGCCAATGATGCGGCATTTTCTGTTCTTCCAACTGAACATTAAACGCCGGTCTAACTGGGTCTGTTTGGAAGATATCGTGATTTTCGTAAATTAGGTTTTAGCTGTTCATTTTTTTGTAAAACCGATAAAATCGCAAAACCAGTAAAAGGCAAAAACCGAAAGAATCATAGAACTTCACAATCTATTGACTCTCGTAATTGCTTGCGCAAGTGCAACTTGTTTTGTTTAAAAATGAGTTCAAATATAAAAGGTAAGTCACATTAGATAATTAAATTAGTCGAGCTTAGATTGTTTCGGCAGGATAGTGAACTCATTTAAGTGTCCCTGAAAATTGTGTTAATAGCTGATATTCTTCCTGTGCAATAGAAATGTGACAAGCTTAACAAATTTTTGTCCTTTTTAATGCGTGTGAAATTTTTTCTACACTTTTTTAGATAAAAAAATCCTTTTGAATGCTTTCGATTCGACAGTGATCTCCACGCTATTTTTGACTGATTTTTGGGTTTTAGAAAGCTGATGCCTCGAGGTCCGTTCAGCTAATTGAAATCCATATTTTTTGTATAAAATGTGAAAATAATAAGCGATGGTCTCTAAAAGGTTAACGATGTATTATATATATATATATATATTTGTATAATTATTTATTCTAACTTATAATCATTATATCATTTGCACAACTATAATTAATTTCGATTAAAAATAAAATAATGTTGATGTACAGTTTTCTAATCCTATGTTATAAGAACCCTTTTTTTAAATTGTAATTGTATAGTTTCTTCATCAGGACGGCTTCGCTTCTAACAAAAAAAAAATTAAAAAGGATTTAAAAAAAAAAGTCGAATTTATTTTTGACCTTCATTTCTGAAGTTCAAATATTCATTTTTAAAATGTGTTTTTAACCAAAGGGCGCGAGAAAACCTGTAGAAACTGTACTGAAAAAAGTCTTTTTATAGCTATTAGAAGAGTTCAGATTCGATAAAGAGACATGCACGAAAATCCCAAAATTTGACCCCCTTTCCTCTCGTTAAATATTTATCTAACTGACAACATTTTTTTCCAAAAACTACTATCCAATAGCTTTGACTTAGTTTAATTAATATTTTGACTTAGATCGGACAAATTTTTATACATTGAAATTTACATTTCAATTTTAACATCTGACTTAAAATCTTATCCATCAAAATTGATGTAAAGATATATCTAGAAATACTTACAATGATTGTTGTTGAAAACCTGATTGGCTTTTTATTGCTTGAAGTTTTTCATGCCTTAAATTTATAATGTGAAAACTAAATCTACAAATTATCTAATAAATTATTGTAAATATTATGCATGTTTTATGATACTAATTTTTGTTGAAAATTAGTATTGTTAAAAAAGAAATTTAGTGTAAAAACATAAAGTTTCGAAAATGACTCAAAATTTCCAAAAAAATTAAATTGTTTTAGTTTTATTCACTAAAAATGAGCATTTTTTAATATAAAACAACCACCAAGATTCCCCATTTTCAACAATTTTACATTATGTTAGCATTTTACACCGGAAACGGTTATTTTTATTCACAACTTATTAGATTACAAAGATTGACCATTTTTTAACAAATTGCTATGCTTTTTTTAGGTTACGCTACCGTTTTACGCTAAAAATTAGTATTTTAAGACAAAAATAATTACTTTTGTACAAAACTTGCAATTAATAACAGTTTCAGGTTATACATTTTAGCGTTTTTCACCAAGAATTGGTGTTTATAAACAAAAAGCATTAGTTTCAAGAAAACTAGTATCATTCTCCATATTTTAATTGAATAAAAAGTTTTTTTTTGTCGAACGTAATTCTTGTTTTTGCAACGTTTCTTTAGCTTGGTTCGCTGACCTCTTCAAGATAAAATTTTGTTAAAAACACTAACATATAGAACCAGTACAGAACAAGAAGTTGTAAATAATTTTGGAAAAAGAGATTTCACTTTACCGTATATTATTCAAACAGAAGATCACATCAAATTAAAATTTAAAATTGCCAACAAAAAATTATTTTTCCAACTATTCTGAATTTAAAATTGACATTTGCACTTCATCTGTAAGGTGAGGATGATAACTGAAAATCCTGAGAATTAGAGGTGGTATTTGTACTCGAAATTATGTACATTATAATACTTATATATCAAATTGAGTGATTATGAATACAATTAAATGAGCTTTATAGTTTAAAATTTTGTAACGCTGGGTCGTATCTATGATTTAACGCATAAATAACCTCTTTTTTATTAAAACTATTGTTATTGATCCTAATATATATTATTTCAGAAATTAATCGTTTTTGATAATTAGCTTCAAAATTGAGAATTTTTGTGTTTGTCTAATCAAATTCATGGTTGTAAGAGCTACAATGTACGTTTATAACAAATTTCCTTTTCTGGTTATTTTTATGCACTTTTATGCGTTTTTCTAAAATTCTTTTGATTTCACACACATAAGAAACAGCAATTTTTACAAAAAATTTCATAAACGGCAATCATATGATCCTATTTATTTGACAAATGTTTACGTAGCTCAACAATACATGAAAAAGGTTTGATGAATGAATTTTTGGTAAGCCGCAACTTTTAGCTAGCATAGTGTTGGTGCGCGTTAGCTCATTGTTGTGATATTTGTATTATAAGAAGTCATTATCATTTAAATCTTTTAATATTTTAAGAAGTATTCTTCTGTAATTTTTTAAAAGTATTTTTATTTAATCTTTGATAAATATTACAATCCAGAAAAATGTTATTCATTTTTTATATAATATTTTTTGTATGAACAAGCAAAAACGTTTCCTTTATCAGCAACTGTAAAACATATATCAAAATTCTGTTTGATAAAGGATTTTGTAGTTTTTAATTTTTTTGCAGAAGATTATTTTTTAGACAGAGATATGAGTGCCTTTTTCATATTACTATGTATCTTTCTAGTCAGTTTATCTATTATTTCGTTTTAAGTAGTATCTGTAATGTCTAGCGATTGTTAAAATGTGATTCGAACTTAAAGACACAATATGAATAACCTCATCAGGAATTTGTTTCTCAGTAAGGTTATTAACCCAAGATTCTCTTTTGACGCTTTTACAACGGTCGTTTTCTTATGGCAAAGTTTCAAATTTTTTTATGGATATGATTCTATTTTTTTAAAAAGACCATATCAATTTAATTATTGACACCTATAATTCTCATAAGAACAATCTTCATTTTGCCTTCGAACTTGAAGAAAACAATTAAATTAATTTTTTAGATATAGCTGTGATGAAAGAAAATAATACCTGTATCGACAGCTGGTACCAAAAGTCAAATTCATCAGAACGAACGGTTAATTACTTTTCAGGTCATCCAACACATGTCAAAAAGAACATTAAATTCAACTTGGTGGACAGAATAATAAAGTTATCACGCAGAAAATTTCATACAGAAAATTAAAAAATTATTTCTCAACTGTTACAAAACAATGGTTATCCATTTAATTTTATTAATCAACAAATTGAGATCCGTAAACTAAAAATAAAATATCTACCTAATCAAAACAACTTTGCGCAAAAACAATTTCTGGCCCCTCAATGAAAAGTATGTTCACCATAGATTAAAAAGTTTTTTGACAAAACTTCTCATATATTTAAAAATTTTATATATGTGTAATACCTTGAATAAAATCTTCTTTGTTATGTATTGTTAAGCTAGGTAAAGATTCGTCAAATAAATAGGATCATATAAATGTCGTTTATAAAATTTGTTGTAAAAATTCCTTTGTTTCTTATGTAGGTGAAACCATTGCTGGAAGTACGTATAAAAGAGCATTAAAATAACAAGAAAAGGTAATTTGTTATAAATGTACATTGTATATATTAGCATTAATGACAATAGTAATAATAAAAAATAGGATATTTAGCAGTTGAATCACAGTTAAAATTCAGCGTTACAAAATTTAAAACTATAATGTTCAACTAGTTGTATTTATAATCATATAATTTGATATATTCGTATTCTAATGTACATGCTTTCAAGTATAAATACCATCTTCAATTCTCAGGATCTTCATTTATCGTCTAGTTAACAAAATAATTTTTTTTTTGTAAATTGAAAATTTTAATTCGATGTGATCACTTGATCAAATGATATAAGGTGAAGTGTAATCTTTTTTTTCAAAATTATTAACAACTTCTTGTCTTGTACTGGTTCTATATGATGATGTTTTTAATAAAATTTCAGCTTAAAGAGGTCAGCGGATCAAGTTGATGAAACGTTGCGAAAACGAAAATTTCGAACTATTATTTCTTACTCGGTGTGATCGACAAAATACTTTTTATTTAAAAATCGTTAGATTTTACAAGTTTATAATTTTTTAACAATTTCAGGTCACGTTAAAGCGTTTTACAGAAAAATTGATATTTTAAACCGAAAATCATTATAATTTAAACAATATTTGAAATCTTTTAACAATTTTGTATTATATTTTCTTCTTCGTTAGAAATCGGTAATTTAAAAAAAAAAGTTTGATTTCAAAGACGATTCTGAAATTTGATCAATTTTATGTAATTTTAGCGTTGTATATTAAAAATTGGTATTTACAATAAAAAAACATAAAAATTTTAACAAAATTAAGTATCTTTGAACAATTTCGGATAATTTTTGCGTTTTCATCTGAAGTTGGTATTTTTAATAATAAAAAATAGATGTTTTAATGAAGCTTCAGAAACAGTTTAGATTATGTTAGCGTAAGTCACAGAAACTTGGTATTTTAAAACAAAAATCATTATCATTTGACTAAGATTTCGAATCTTTTATCATTTTTGGATTATGTTAGTGTTTTTTATCGGAAACTGGCATTTTCAATTAATGAGTTAGATTATAAGGAAGATTCACCACTTTTATCATTTTTAGGTTATGTAAGCGTTTATGCAAAAATTGGTATTTTTAAATAAAACTCATTAACGTTTGAACAACACTTGCAATTCTTAACAGTTTGAGGTCATATTAACGTTTCTCATAGGAAATCAATTTTCTAAAACGAAGATCATGAGATTTTAAAGGTTCATAATATTTTAGGAATTTTATAATTTGAACGATATTTAGAATCTTTTACTAATATGAAATAAAAAAGTGTTTTTTGTCGAAAATTAGCATTTTTAATTTAAAAAAAAGATATTAAAAAAAATTTTAAACTTCTAACAATTTTAGGTTATGTTCGCGTTTTACACCAAACACTGATATTTCAAAACAAAAATCATTAGAGTTTGAATATGATTTGCAATTTTTAAACAGCTTCTGGTTATGCTAATGTGTTAAATCATTTTCTTGTAATAGTATGATATTTTTTTTACGTTTAAAATTGATTCTGTTAATAAAAGACCATTAGATTAGAATGGAACGGTTTTATTGTCTATGTATTGTAAAAAAATATACATAATAATTCTGAAGTTTGAACATCGATTTCCATTAATTATCAAAAATATTATCCTTGCTTTTCTGTTATTTCAGATAATATGTACTGTCCATGTACTATTCCAAAAACTGACTGACTGAGCATGAGCTAAAGTGAAAAATTAATTGAAACCGATTTTCTCATAAATGTCAGTTTTTGCTTCAATTAGAAAATTAAGAAAGCTACAACTTTTTCTAATCGTACCGAAATTTCTAAACGAATAGCATCATTATCTATCAAAGATATGGTCAACTGCGACAATTAAAAATACATGATGTATTAATACAATATGGTTACGAGAATATATTTTAAATATTGTCTCTGATGAAGGCATTATCTTCGATTATCGAATGCGAAATCAGCGTATTATAATTATTAGTGCGATTGGCAATCAGAGATTATCATCCTATATTAAACTTGTTCAAACTGGTTTGATCCATTAACAGATAAGTACGTGTCGAAAGACAGAAGCGCAAACACTTCACATTTGATTTTTTTTTTTAATAATGTATTGAAATAACACAATAAGAAAATATTTCATCAGAATTCATTAAAATGCCGTTGGAAAGTAGTTTGGGTGTGTTCATTATATGGTGTATCTTTAATTGTGATCATTTCAAAAGCCCTATGCTCCCTAAAGTGGGAAAAACCAAAGATTCGAATTTTTTGCTGCACCCTCCCTCCCATTTTTCAGGTTCGCAAAAAAGTGAATCAGTATTTTCCAAATATTAATAGGGTCCGTCCATCCCCTAAAGTTTCCAGGCAAACGACACATTTTTGTAAAATTCCGTCCAAAACGTGAAAATGTATAATAAAGGCAATACTATTATGATCCTATTATAAACTCTTCAAGAAATACTTATGCATTATTAATTTTTACTTTAAACCCCCCTGCACACTTTTCATAGTGCGCCAAAAACTACCCCAAGCAAATGCAATAAGGATTTGGCGCAATATTGTTCTTCATTATTACTATCAAATGAACATGAAGGGTATATACTTTAATTTCAATTGTTTCAATAATTTATTTTTACTAAAATCCAAAATCTTAACTGAAAAAGATATAAACTCGTTACTTTTTTCAAGTTACTTCTTATTGTTCAAACAATTTCGCATCTTAAAACATCGCGAAATAATGGTATTGTCTGCATGCTTTAGCCTTATTTATGAATGTGAGTGGGCTTATTTATACGGAGTATCAGTCAGTGGCGGACTGTCATGGACTGGCAGCCAGGAAAACCTGGCTACGCCCTATTGGTTGGCGCCCCCTAAGCCATGTAAATGTGTACCAAAAAGATTAGATTGTTTAGATAAATAAATATTTTTTTGATTGCAATGGAAACAGTAAAAATAATAATCAATAATGTCTGAGATTTACACTTGTACTACTAGTAATACCAGTACTGGTATCAGTATGGCCTAAATACGTATGGCTTTAACGTATTCGTTAAAGCCGGTTAAAATAATTTTCTAAAAGTTTCAGCGTTGCTGAGACTCGAGGAATAACTGTGAAAAAATAAGTGAATGGAATAATTTAAACATTTATTTTTATATATTTAATTTATTAATTCAAAATGATGATTGCTTTAGGTAAATCGTAACATATATGAAATATTGTCAATATTGTATCCAGAAAACGTGACCTCACTTTTTATATAGCTACTTTTTTTAATTATTATTATTAGTATTATACCATTAAACCTTTAAACCATAAAAACCCTTTTAGGGTAGGCGTGACTCATTTGGTTAGGAAGGGAGTAATAGGGGGGGTATAGATTTTATAGATTGATCTAGAATTCCCTTACTGCTTATTCAAA
>JAUELO010036645.1:0-10498 GCA_032357855.1 Amphibolips quercusostensackenii | reverse complement strand
TAAAAGAAAAATGTTCTACCATTTGTTTGGATCCTTTAAAAAAACAGTTTAAATATGAATAAAAAACTACATTTTTAATCAAGTAGTTAAATTTTCAATTAAGAAAATTAACTTTTTATCAAGAGCTCAAATTTATAAAAAATACATAAGTTTTAACGAAATACTTGAATTTTCCACTAAAAGCGACCAATTTTAACCAAATCAGTTAAATTTTCAACAAATTGGTTGAATTCTTTAAGAAAGGTCTGAATTTCAAAGAAAAACAGTGACATTTTAAACTAAATAGTTAAATTTTCAAGGCAAGAAATTTGGTGCAGGATTCTAGGATTTAGTTGAAAATTAGTCTTTTTTCGTTGAATTCAAATGGTTAAAAACTCATTTTATGGTTTCCTAAAAAGTAGTTTGTCAAACTGTAAATTGAAAAATATTATTTTTTACCGAGAAATTTTCTTTTTTAGCTGAAAACTCTACTATTTGATTGAAAATTTATGTATTTTTATAAAAAATTCATGTTTCGGTGGAAAAATATTCTTTTTGGTTAAAAATTTATCTTTATATTTCAAAACTTAAGCTATTTGGTAAAAAAATTACATGATTTTCTTGTGAGTTTAATTATTTTGTTAAAAATTCAAATATTTTGACGAATTCGTATGTTTTGCCAAAAATTTCATTGTTTTTTCTAATTTGTCTTTTGTCGTTGAATTCACATGGTTGAAAAGTCGTTTTTTTCTGTTTGTTAAAAACAAATTTTTTGAACTGAAAATTGAAAAATTATATTTTTCGTCGATAAATTTTTTATTAATCAAGAATTTTACTACTTTGTTAAAAATTCATATATCATGTTAAAAATTTATTGTCTTTACAAAAAGATCTTTTTTGGTTGAAAAATTATCTTTTGTTTTTTTAACTGTAACTGTAAATATTCTAATTAAATATTCCATCACTTTATTGCGTATTTATCCCTTTTATTGAACATTAATTTTTTTTAACTAAAAATTTACCTATTCAATTTTTGGTTGACAATTTATCTTTTTTAGTTAAAAATACGTGTTTTAAGTTGAAAATTCGCTTTTCTGATGAAAATCAGTCTTCTAGATTTAAATTCATCTTTTTGGTTGAAAATTAGTTTTTTAACTGAAAATCTAACTTTTGCAATTGAATATTCCGTCATTACGTTTTGATTAAAAATTCAACTATTCTTGTTAAGGATTTATCATGTCAGCTGAAAAATCATTAGTTTGGTTGAAAATTAATTTTTCAACAAAAAATTAAAAAATTCTGCTTATCGATTTTTTTTTAGTTGAAAATTTTACTATTTGGTTGAAAATTCATATATTATGTTGAAAGATTCATGTTTTTTCAGAAATTTTCAAACAAAAGGATTAAACTTTAATTACAGACAGTTTAATTTTTAAACAAATGGTTGGATCATCAAGCTGAAAAGATAAATATTTCAGAAGAGATTCGAATTTCAAACCACGAAAGATGAATTTTCAGCCAAGAACTTTTCTAGTAAAAGAGATGAATTTTTGAATCTAGAGGTACGAATTTTCTATCCAAAAAGACAAATTCTAGAAGATTTCAATTGTGAATATGAAACAGTCGAATTTAATTAAAAAAATAAATTCTAAAAAAAAATAAAACATTTGATATTTCAAACCAAAAATATTTTAACTTTAATTGAAAAATATTTTACCAAAAAACCAATTTTCAACAAAATAATTAAGACCAGAAAATTTTTATCAAAAGAGATGAATATCCAACCAAGAAAAATTTTTTACTTAAAAGAGAGAAAGAATATATTAATTTTTCTAGAAAAAAGTTTACTTTTCTTCTTGAAAATGTGAATTTTTGATAAAAAAGTTAATTTTAAACTGAATTGTTTAATTTTCTACCAAAAATAATATAGTTTATAACAAACAAATTTTGAAGAAAATTAGTGTTTATACCAAAAAAATTTCAAATAGAAAATATGTATTTTTACAAAGAAAACTAATTTTGAACCAAACAGTTAAATTCTAAACTAGAGACGATCAATTTTTAACTATAAATAAAATTCTCAAACTTGCATTGAAAAAAATTTTTACCAAAATAATTCAATTTTTAATCAAGTAGTTAAATTTTCAAACAAGATGATTAACTTTTTACAAAAGAAAAACGAATTCACATCATAAACATAAACTTGTGACAAAATGGTTAAATTTTTAACTGAAAACGGCTAATTTTCAATTAAAGAGATGGATCTTTAAACAATAAAATTAATTTTAAACAAAGTAATTTAATTTTTGACCAAGTAGTTAAATTTTCAAACAAGATGATTAACTTTTTTAAAAAGAAAAACGAATTTACATCATAAACATAAACTTGTGACAAAATGGTTAAATTTTTAACTAAAAACGGCTAATTTTTAATTAAAGAGATGGATCTTTAAGCAATAAAATTAATTTTGAACAAAGTAATTTAATTTTTGACCAAGTAGTTAAATTTTCAAACAAGAAGATTAACTTCTTACAGAAGAAAAACGAATTCATACCAAAAACATTTTGTGACAAAATATTTAAATTTTTAAATAAAAACGACAACTTTTAAACAAAGTAGATAAATTTTTAAGCAATAAAATCTATTTTGAATAAATTTAATTGTTAACCAAATAGTTCAAATCTGAATTTAAACAAACAAATTTTCCACTAAATAGTTTTTTTTTATCCTACAAAGGTGGATTCTCAACTAATTGGTCCAATTCTTTTACAAAAAAAAAATTCAAACTCCGAACAAAAATAGTTGCATTTTAAAGAAGAAGATGATTTTTTTAGAGCAAAGTACAACTTTTGTTTCGCAGGGAAATTTCCATTTCGAAATTTTTTCTTCACACAAAACAAAAAAGCCATTTTCAACAAAGTTGTTAAATTTTCAAAAAAGTGGTTAAAGTTTCAATCAAGAAGTTTAACTTTTTACAAACTAAAAGAAAAACAAATTTACAATAAATACATAAATTTTAACGAAATACTTAAATTTACAATTAAAAATGACCAATTTTCATCAAAGTAGTTAAATTTTCAATCAAAGTTAAATTTTCAACAAATTGGTTGGATTCTAATTAAAAAAGTTTAAACTCACGACAAAAAAAGTTGCATTTTTAATTAAATAAAAAAAATTTCAAGCCGAAGAGATGAATTTTTTAGAAGACGTTTTCAAAAAAATAATAAAAATTTTCAAGTAAAAATATACCTGTAGACTTTTAAACTCGAAAGCATAAATACTCAACAACCAAAAAAACAATTTTTAACAAATTAGTGTAATTTTTAATTGAAAAACCTTAATTATCAACTAGAAACATAATATTAGTATTTTAATAAAATAAAATAGTTTAATTTTAAATAAATGACAGTCGAATGTAACTGAAAAAGATGAATTTCCAAGCAAAAATTTATTAGCTGATCCATCATGCAAAACATGTTAACAATCAACATGTTTATTGTAGAAGAAATGGTATGTATATTATTAAAAAAAAAAAAAAAAGTTTAGGAGCTATTTCAGACCATTATTTGTAATAAATTTACAAATCTTCATATTCTGAGCTTAAAATGTTAAAAACAAAATTTTTGTTTCATAAAATTTAGTTTCGATTAAATATTATACTATTTGGTTGAAAATTATATTATTTTGTCAAAAATTGTACTATTTTGTCAATAATTAATTTTTTTGGTTAAAAACCCAACTACTTGTTAGAAAGTTAAAGTTCTTTGTTAAAAATTAATTTTATTGGTTGAAAATTAATTCGTTTGGTTGAAAAATTTGTCTTTACCGTTTCTAAAAAATAATTCTTTTTGGTTTAAAAAATTATATTTTTTGGTTAAAAATCCAACTATCTGGTTGAAATTTGAACTACTTTATGACAATTTTCACACTTTCATTGTAATTAGAAGGTATTAGTTTTATGTAAAATTTGACTTTGCCGGTTTTCATTAAATGTCCACTTTTTGAGACCTTCTGAGTCAGAAGAAGCAATTTTTACGAAGGTGTCTGTCAGTCTGTCTGTCTGTCTGCTTGTAGGTACGATAACTTCCGAAAAAATAATCCGATTGGATTCAGCTTTGGCACAGTTGTTTAAGGCCTAAATCAAAAGATCAAGATCGTTAATCAGCTATTTTGGATCTAAATTCAAAAAGTGAGCACATTTCGAACATTTTTAAGAACACTTTTTTTTTGAAATTTGGAAATTCTATGTACGGTTGTGAATAGTGCTCAAAAAGATGAACAATTTATCCTCATGATTATTTTTGATAAAAAGAAAATTATACGACTTATAGCATTTTCAGAATTCAAAGAAACAAAAGAAATATGAAAAAAAGTCGAAAATAGAAAAACGTTGCTTTTTCAAAGACCTAAAAGACTGTCATAACGCATTTTTGAATTTTTCTAAAAAATTAAAAATTAAAATTTTTCATCCCAAGAAATATAATAAAGAACTTAAAATCTTATTTTGCGGTCAAACTATGCAAGATACAAAAAAAAATGATCAGACAAAAATTGTGCAACCAAGAAGAAAATCTAGAAATTTGTTATAAATTACTTTTTGATAGGACGCGTAGTTTTTTCTTTAGTTCTAAAAAAACAACTTCAAAAATGAAAAATCCAAATTTTTTGGACAAATGAAACAAGCTACAAAAAAATAAAAAACAAAAGTTATCTACAATAAAAAAACTACGAATTTGTTATCAATCTTTTTTTAGTAGGATGCATAGTTTTTGTATTGCATTACAAATGAACAATTAATTTTCATATGACTCAGCGTTCTTCCTTTAATTTTAAAAATAGTTTTCTATGATTGAAACAAACACTGTTTAACCTAAATAGAATTTTTAGTTTTTGGTAGCATTTTCAGTAAGTTAAACCAAAGCTTAAAAAAAATAAGAGTTTTTCTTTGGATTTCAAAGAAAGTGTAAAAAAAATGCAAAGCATTCCGATAATGTTATAGTTACATCAATAATTATCGCTAAAGTGCAGAAATTTTGCCACGCACAAAAATTTACATTAAAAAAATTATTGTTATTATATAAATGATCAGAGAATTATATAAATACATTTGAAAAATTGAGCGCGAAGCGCGGTTATTGTAATGAGAATGTGTTCCTTAAGGCCGTTAGAGCCTTGAGTAAATAAACTTGCTTTTCAATGTAAAATACAAACAAATTTGAAAATTATTTTAATCGTGTAAGTTTTAATAATTTTATAATATTTGCAAGTAAATATCTACTTTTTATCTAAGCCGAGCACGAAGTACGAGAACCGAAAAGTGCTGAGCGCGATGCGCGAGGTATATATATTATCAAGCGCGAAGCGCGAGATACAACAGATGCGCGCCCTAGGCTTAAAAATTCAAAAATTTGGTTGAGAATTACCTTTTCGTAGAAAAATTCATATTTTTTGTTAAAAATTCGAATACTTCGTTAAAAATGAAACTATTTTTATGAAAATTGAACTATTTGGAAGAAAATTAAACTATTTTGCAGAAAATTAAGTTTCTTGTTTAAAGTAGTAAATTATGCAACAAGTGCTTAAAGTAGGTAGTTTCACACAAGTGTAAAGTTTGCTGTACGAGCCGGAGTTGTGGGAAAGTCGGAGGCGAGTTCGAGGCGAGCCAAAGACGATCTGTGAACGAGCCGAAGGAGGTGAAAGCATTTTTCACGAAAAAAGAAAAATTCAGGGGACAGTTTGCAAAATTCAAATTTTTATTTAGCAGCGACATTCTGTCGTCAAAGATTAGATAAATTATAGTTAGCTTGTAACACAAAGTGTACATGTGGAAACTGCCTATGAGATTTGTAGATATAACGGATTCTGCATTTCTGAAGGATAATTCGAGTTACAAAGGAGGCTTTATTTGCCTCCTACAAATACAAAGAGGTAATAGCTATAATTTAAAACCAAATTTATACTTCACTTGACCCTTTATTGTTCAATGATAAACGCAAGCATAATATTTCCAAATACATTAAATAATAGATTTATACTTTGAAATTCAGCCGAAACAATATGCCAGAATCAGATTATTTCCAAGAAGAATATTATTTTTAAACAATTTTTGAAAATTTGCTTACTAATTATATTTTGGCTATTACCATTACTATTATCGTCAATCGCGCGCTATACGAGCGTGTTGTTTCTCGTTTTGAGGGAAAAAATAATTTTAAATACAAAATAAAAATTTTTGATTACTATTTATTTCAAGGTTTGTTCGTTTTATGGGTTATATGAATATAATTTTGCAAAGATTTTTAAGTTATATTTAAATTTTATTCTTGAAAATTAATTCTTAACAAAAAATGTAATGGTTATGATAGTTGAATCCTAAACAAAAGAAATTAATTTTCTACCAGTTGTATTTTTGAACTAAATACATTAAATATTTTCTAAAAAAGATGAATTTTCGGCACAAAAGTTTAACTCATTAACCCGAAAATGTACATTTTTCACAAACTTATTTTTAAACCAAATAGTTGAATTTTCGTCCAAGAATATGAACTTTTAACTAAAAATGTGAATCTTCATCCAAAATTTTGAATTAGAAACAATTAAATTCATCTAAAAAGACGAATTTTCACAAAAATAGTTAAGTCTTTAGCCAAAAAGGATTTTTATTTCAAACGAAACGTTCGCAATTTTCATAAAAACAGATGACATTTGTAACAAAAGATATAAATTTTCATACCAAACAGATAAATTATTAACCAAAAAAAATTTTACTTAAGAAAAAAAGAAAATTCAGGGCAAATTATAATATAAAGGCAAAAATAATTTTTGATAAAAAAATCAATTTTATAATAACTAATAATTTTTTATTTACTTTTTTTGCTTTCAAGTTATATAAATATAATATTCCTAGCTTTCCCTAAAAAATTCATCTAGATTTTCAAACATTTCAGATATGTCGAAACAGTATCTAGAAAATTTATACAAATTTTTTTTTATCTCAGGGGGATATCAGCAAATTTTAGGACCGATTTGTGTTTGTAAGATATTTAAAAATTTTTAAATGTTAATATTATTAAAAATATAAAGTAAAAAATTGATTCCTCAAAATAAAAAATCACTTTAATTATTTGAAAGGAAATTACAAAACAATGAAACTTTTGACAAAAAAATCCGAATTTTTAGCAAAAATGTATTGAAAATGTGTACAAAAAATGATTTTTGTTTTTTGACAAATTTTCTTAAGTACAGCCTATTAATATTAATGAAACAATGTAATATCTTAAAGCTCTTTAAAAGTTTTTGAATTTTAACTGAACAAGATAAATTTTCAACTTAAAATCGAACAATTAAATTTTTCTTTAAATAACTTAATTTTCCACAAAAATAACGTATTTTTCATAAACTTTTCAATTTTTAACCGAAAAAATTATTTTTCAACTTATATAATGTATCTTAAACTAGAAGAGTGTAATTTTTAATTGATAAAATTAATTGTCTACAAAAAATAACATTTTTAATAAAATAGTAAATTTTTCCACTAAAGAAATAAATTTTTATCTGAAATGATAAATCGTTGATCTAAAAATAAATTCTTAACACAAGACGAATTTTTAACAAAATATTTAAATTTTCAACTAAAAAAATGAATTTTTAACTAAACAAGATGAACTTTCTACAAAGAGTTCATTTTTCAACAAAAAATAAAAAATCTTAACTTTTATTTCAACCAAATTAATTTTCAAACAAAAAAGCGAATTTTGCACAAAATAGTTAAACTTTCAACCAAAAATATAAATTTTCAACTAAGATGATGAATATTCTACTAGAATAGTTAAATTTTCAGTGAAAATATTAATTTTTAATGAAAGAATCAATTTTTAATAACAAAAAATAATTTTTCATAAAAAAGAACAAATTTTTCGAAAATAGTGAAATTTTCAACAAAAAAGATGAATGTCATTCTGTGAAAAAACCTATAACTGGGTATTTAAATTTTACCGTAGTCTCAATGAAAATAAAATAAAATCCAATGTTTGTCTAAAATAATGAATCATGAAAAAATAGATTCTTAACAAACGATTTCAGTCAAGTTGTCAAATTTTTAACCCAAAATAATAATTTTCTTAAAAAAAAAAAAATTTTTAACCAAATAGTAAAATTTTTAATTAACAAAGAAAAACGATTTTAAACCAAAAATGTAATACTTGAATTTTTAGTAAAAAATGTTAATTTTCAACAAAAACAAAAGAACGTATTTTTTACTAAATACTTGAATTTCCAACTAAAGAGATGAATTTTTTAACTAAAATGAGAATCTTTAACCAAGAAGGTTAATTTTTGACAAAGGAATTGTAATTAGAGATTATTAATTTTAGCAAAAAATTTAATAGTTGACATCAATCCAAAAAAATTTAATTTTGAATAAAAAAATTTCAATAGAAAAAAAATTTGAGAGGTAAATTTATAATAAAAAAAAAATAATTTTTTACACAACAGTTGAATTTTTTATCAAACAGTGAAATTTTCAAGACAAGAAGACGAATTTTCTAGAAAAACACTTGTGTTTTCAATTCAAAAATATGAAGCATTGAGAAAAAAATTAATTTTCAATTAAACACTTTGATTTTAATTTAAAAAAATTAGTTTTTACAAAAAAAAATTAATTTGTAACCAAATAGTTGTATTTTCAATCGAGAATATTAATTTTATACCAAAAAAGACAAATTTAAAAAAAAAAAACATAATTTTAAATCAAATATGAAATATTTAAATTTTTATTTAAAAACGTTAATTGTCGCTAATAAGACGAATTTTCTGAAAAACAGTTTAATGAAATATAGTTTAATTTTCATCAAAAAACAAGAACTTCCAATTAAGAAAAGTGAATTTTTCCCAAAACAGTCAAACTTGCAACCAGAAAATATAAATTTTCAGTTTTGAAAAATTGCATATTTAACAAAATATTCAAATTTTTAAGGCAAAAAAAGGGAATTTTTAACTAAACAGGTGAAATTTCAACTAAAGCAATAAATTAAAAAAAAAGAATTTTCAATAAAGTAGTTTAACTTTAAACCAAGAAGTTGAATTTTTGACCTAAAGGGATGCATTTTTGATAAAAAGTATAGTATTTACAATAATATTTCAACAAATAAAAATTTGAATATTGAATAAAACACAGTTAACCTTAATTAAGGAAAAAAAACAAATTTTCAAAAAAATAGATGCATTTTGAACAAAAACGGATTATTTTATAACCATATACACTTGAACCTGGATTTGAACACGGTTTTTTGTGACCTTCGACTCAAAGCCAGGCTTTCCGAACGTAAAGATCAGGGCAGTTTAAACACTGAGAGTTAACTGACTCAGCGTGGTGCAACGTGACGCAGTTATCCAGTGAGGCCTCCCCTTTCGGTCCCGTGGTTCCTCTCATCCGAAACTGCGGTCCGGCATAATTTCTCGGAAGGCGCAATTTAGGTTTTTTAAAACCTAGGTTTAAGCGTAGTTGTATTTTTAGTCTAAAAAATATTGCTTTTTAACCACAAATTGAATAGTTAAATTTTCATTGACGAATTATCATTTTCAATTTACAAAAGCCAATCTTTCACTGAACAGTCGAATTCACAAAGCGAAAATATTAACTTTTAACAACAAAAATTAATTTTTGATCAAATAGTTGAATTTTCTACATAGGTAAATTTTTGACACAATGGAATTCAATTTAAAAAATAATTTTTTTAAAAACATGTTAAATCATTAACCAAAATAGATTAATTGTCAAACATTTGTATTATCAAAACAAAAAATTTATTTTTTACTAAAAACGACAAAATTTTAACCAAGAAGATTATTTTCCACAAAAAAGATAATTTCTCAACCAAACACACTCGAACCTAGATTTAAGCATGGTTTTGGTTATGACCTTGGACTCAAAGCCAGGCTCTCCGAACGTAAACATCAGGGCCGTGTAAACACTGAGAGTGAACTGACGTAATGCGATGAAATTGAATTTTTTTTTAAATGTAAGCCTTTTAAGTTCTAGAAAGATTCGTGTGATTATATATTTTAAATTGTTTAAAAATTTGTTATTTAACAAAAAGGTTGAAATTTTCGTAACCTTTCCTAAGTGTATTTTGTTTAATATTTAGATTGATTGAAAAAGATTTTAATGCATTATTACAACTACACAAGTATAATTTCTAGTTGTCGTATAATTAAAAAATTCTACTGTGTTATTAACAAATTAATGAGGAAAACTCATTTTGGGATTGGTGATGTCTAGCGTACTGAAATTAATAGATTTTATATTAAATGTGCCAGAATGAAATGTTCCATTACCATTAAATAAGAATAGATGCTTTTTGGTTGTTGTTTAAGCAGTTTTTATAAACAAATTCACAGTTTAGCGACTTTTCAATAAATAGGCTCATTTTTTTTGTAGAATTACCTATTTATGTCTTTACGATGACTCTTTACTATGACACTTCGCAAATTGATAAGAATGATTTATTATTTGAGGGAT
>JAUELO010036640.1:0-10499 GCA_032357855.1 Amphibolips quercusostensackenii | reverse complement strand
AATTCGAATATTGGCAGAAAAGAATGTCTATTTGCCCATGCCGACGGATGAACAAATTGTATTATCAACATCTGATGGTGACGTTTTTGCAATACTAGATACTAGTAGTACTTTTGCAGGAATATATAGACATAATTCGAGCACACATAATAAATCACGTGTAAAAATAAACATGTCAAGCGGCAGAATTACCTTATTGACAAGAGATGAGATTAAGGAAATTCCAGTAGGCCGCTTGCGTCAAATCCAATTCAATTTTAAAGTAGATCGTGTAAACCCCAATACTTTAAACCATTAATTGAATTACATAAAAATCTGGAACTTAAATCAACAATTGCTTATGATCCGAATTCGGCTTAAAATATTACATGTTACTTTTGATTACAAATATTAATAAAGTCAATGTATTAGGATTCTTACTGCTTTCATCTTTTTTCTTCTCCCCTATTTTTGCCCAGACATATTATTTCAATCTCCATTATATCATATCTTGCATAGTACGACCGGAAAGCAAAATTTATGATTTTTAATCAAACTTCTTACGAATTAAACAAAAAAGAGGACCATATACAGATTTATATTATTCTATCTTTACTATTTACAAATATTTACAACTATTAACAATAATTTTCGTATTTAGATCCTCACTTCTATATTATATATAGCTCAATTTTACTTTTTAATGAGTGAGCGAGTGATCAAAAGCCAGAGAGCGAGCGCATTTGCATATTTATTTATTTATGATATCACATAATCATTACTGACATATTTTCTGCAGAATGACAGTGCGTCTAATGAAGAAGCTAGTCTTAAGCGAATATATAGATATTTTGAAGATAAATAGTTTGGTTTTCTAACGTATAGTTTTGCTGGCAAATAAAATTTTAATTTTTTCAAAAGCTTATTTGACGTATAAAACCTAAGCCGTTATTCTTTCTTTGTGGGCTTTAAATCAGTGTACAAAAAGACATTCCAAGCGGATAACTTCTTTGAAAGTTATCTGTGATAGAGCACGATAATGCACAGTAGGGCAAAAAGATAATATTCGTAAATTTTATAAACAAATTATATAAATATATAAAATTTAGCCATTTATATCAGAAAAAGTGTTTTCATAAACAATTTTCCTCACTGCAGTGATGACAAATTAGGTAACTTTATTGTTTGATAATATTTATTAATCTTATGATCAAGTTTTTTTAAACAAATGTACTATTCGCTTACTTATGTATAGAGTTGCATTTAGCATTCAATAAAAATATTTTAGATTGTCCGAACAGATTAACAGTCATGTGCTGTTACAAAATAAACTTTTGAAACATGTTGGTTAATTTCTTAACAAATGTTTGATTTGGCCATTTATTAACACAAATATATGCTGATTATAAAGTGTTTTTGAATATATTGCTTCATTCTTCTTGTTAAAAATAACAAGTTTGATAGGTAATATGTTGCTATATTCCTAATATAAAAAAATGTTTAATATAAATGAAAAAATAAGAACTTCAAAAACTCTTGAAGATTACATTTCTTATAGTTATAGCTATAAACATTCTATAAAAACATAACAACTAAATAAGTATATTTTTGCGATAAGAAATTAATAAAGGTTTTATATTTTAAATTAATTTCTTATTCTATTTTAACGGTATAGGCCTTAATTTATAGCAACTAAATACCACCCGGTATAAATATAACTTATCTTTATCTTTAAATTATTTAGTAAACTTCATAAAAAATGTTAAAATATGTCAAAGATTGAAGTTGGAAAATTGCTATCGTTATAAAGCTTCCTATACAAGGAATCAATTTCTCAATCCAGAAAAATAACATTTTAGAATCCATGCTGAGTTTTCTTTAATTCCGATTATAAAGCATATTGTACTCCATATAATTAAGATTTTATAGGGTCTGATTAGAGTTCATTCAATTTCTTATCTTATCACACCTAACTGTAATGACTGAAAGTCTGTAATCAGTGATATAACACTAAATAAAATTAAAAGTATTACTTTAATCACGTACTTGTAAATTAAAAAATAGTATGGCTAAAAGCAAAAGGTTCAAAGATAATATTAGCAAAATTTGAAATGACAATATTCTCAAATATTTGAAATATGTCCAATCAAAGTATAACCTTTGAATCAATAATTAAAATTAAAAAATGCATAGTAAAGTAATCTCTGATAATTTAGAAGAGATATGTGCCGCATGAAACAATCTGTTAAAGCTGAAAATCAAATTAGTAAAATAGTTCTTTTTCTTAAATTATAAATAATTGAAAAGCATTCTTATATATATCCTTCTTGGTCGTTTTAAGAATCTTTCACTTTATGTAATTGCAGTTCTTTCCATTATAATAATTCAGAAAATTAACATAATTTATTGCATTGTTTTCTAGAAAGTAATAAGTAAGACTAAACAGACTTTAGATTGAAATTTCATAAAATTTAACGTCTGTAGAGATTTATTGTGAAAGTCGACATATTTTGCGTAATTCTCTTCTACAGTTTCGAAATCTGCCTTAGAAACAAAAATGCATTTATTGCAAAGTCGTAAATTTTTTTAATGATTTTAACTTGAAACATACAAATATTATTTATGATATATAATAGAAACACCTCAGAAGAATAAGCTTGATGCCTATAACTCATGAGATAACGCTCAAGTTACCACATACACACAAACATACATACATATCTTATTGAAACATTAGAATATTCATTAAACACACTGTTGATCAAATTCATTATTAACGCATACATTATCTTTTCCTCTGATTGGAAAAAATGAGGATCGCTTATAATCTGGTCTTCATCTTGATGGTCATCCTTAATTCTATTGGTGAATAAAGTACAATCATATATCTTTAATTGTTTTAAAAACATTTTTTAGCTTTAAAAAAATAACAATTTAAACACATTTTTGCTACATGTCTATCTCTTCCTCCCCCACGTAACAATTTTCGACAAAATAGATTAGACCTTCCCCCCCTTCAAGTTTTAACATTCGAAATTGAATCATTTTCAATTTTGAATCATCAAAATTGAACGATGTTTGAAAAGCTTTTGAAATTGTATTATTCTTTGTTATGCACATGAAATATTGAAGAACTTCTAATTGACAATCTTAAAAAATGAAGAACTTTTAATTGCATTTTTTTATTTGTTTGCACCGTTTTTATCCTAAAAACGTGAATTGAAACGTAATGAAACCAGATATTTCAAACAAAAATGTAGAAGATTGTAATTCTTGACCAAAGGTTTTTGATAATTTCACTTTTTTTTTAATCTGTCATAAAATCTAGAATAGTAGAAGACTAAAGCTAAGGGCGTATTTAGTCAAAAGTGCCAAGGTTAGGGTACATAAAAATGTTAAATAATATTGGTAGTATCAACTTAAAACATTTTAAAAAAGTCTGTTCTTATGGATATTTTTCCACAGGACAGTAGAAAGAAATTAAAATACTTATCTAATTAGACTGATAATGTTAAAAGTATCAAGTAGGAGTATCAATTACCACCCCTTCTTCACGAAAAAGGGTTTTACGTAATTTATGGATGATCCCTCAATTTTGTTTTACACTTTTGATGGTTATTAACTTAGGTTCGTACTCACACAAGATAAAAATGTTTTAATGGCGTCTATTGTTTTGTTTATATGCGTAATAAAACTGAAAGGTTTGTGTTAATTTTGTATAAATAAAAATGAATTAACTGTAATAATAATATAGGAAATATTACACAACCGATGTCCAGCTTTTAATAAGTGTCCCAGGGCAATCTCCCCTTAATATCATCAGTCTTGTTGCGCAATTATGCTAATGTAGATAAAAATAAATTTGATCCTCTTTCTTCTCGCAGATTCAAGTTTACAGTTCGAGTGTTTACCTAATGGCGAACCTATTTTATGTGTTCCTCGTTGTGAAGCTTCTTATTCTCCTGACAGACATTTTCCAGAAAGAACTCTTTCTCCCACCGAGCCTTCTCTTCGTGCCAGGTCCCGGACTCTTAGAGCCAGGTCCAGGTCTCCTCCTGCCAGTCATCGTCCTTACTTCATACTCGGATTCAAACCTGAACAACTTAGATTTATAAGGCTTATTCCATACAGAAATCCGCACCGGGTACTCGAAATTCGAAAATACACTTTCCCTGTAGGT
Source organism: Amphibolips quercusostensackenii (assembly GCA_032357855.1). Taxonomy (NCBI): domain Eukaryota; kingdom Metazoa; phylum Arthropoda; class Insecta; order Hymenoptera; family Cynipidae; genus Amphibolips; species Amphibolips quercusostensackenii. The sequence continues at coordinate 6,340 of JAUELO010036640.1, read as the reverse complement.
AAACCAGTTTTTTTGAGAGGAACACATGGTTCGAACGCGCCTATGCCAACTGCAGAGCGATATGTTTTGACAACATCCGCTGGTGACGTCATAGCAATTGTTGAGCGTAATAACACAATTCTTCGTGGAATATATACGCATAATAATGCCATCGTAAAACGGGCGAAAATAAATATGGACAGTGGCGTGGTAGCCCTTTTAAACCAACATGAAATCGAGGAAACTCCCATTGGTAACAAGAGCCAAATCCTTAAGAATTTCAGAGTATTACATGTAAGCGAAATGTAGAGCAAAATCTTTCACACCATAATTTAATTTAAGAAAATGTAAAAGTAAAATATATTATTTTATGAGATCCGAAATCGGATAAAAATCCCACAAATAACCTTTAATTACAATAAAATTCAATGTATTATTGTATTCAGGGATTACATTTTCTATCAAAGCCAGAGTAGATAAGGAAAAACGTTTCAACGTCTAAAGGAATCATTTTGCAACATGAAAAAACATTTTTGTATCTAAATGAATCTGGAAATTTCGTTCGCAATCGTTGCCGAAAGAAATATCACGCAATTAGTTTAGCAGATCTAATAAACCTTTTTATTATTCGCCATCAGAAGAACAGCTGAAATTTGCGTTATAAATCGAATTGTTTAAAATTGTTTAATTTATAAGTAAATATCCGAATATATTTGTACATGATACAGAGGAGAGATTTATGCGTACTGTAATTATTGGACTGCGAAGGTAATGAGAATTATAAGGTTTGAATTTCAAGCCGCGATTAAAAAAAGTTGTTTGCATGAAATAAATCATTTAGCTTTCTTTCGAAATCAAAATAATGCTACTTATAATATGTGAAGTTAAATTTTAAAAATTAAAAACTTATTCAAAATTTTCATTCCATTTAAACAAGCACTCAGATTTATAATTTGTATTTCTTACATTATACAAAAGACTTATGAAACTAAGGATATTTCATAATTGTAGAGTTTTTTATTGTCTATATTGTTGATTTTCAAATAGACTTTAATTTTTATGTCCTTTGATGCTTACTCGACGATTCTACAATATTTCTGACTTATTTAATGGATTGCAGCACACATGGTCGTCTAATTCTTAATCCACTTGTCCACCCTTCTCAGCGAAAACGAAATGTATTACATACATTTGAAAATTTTTTTAATAACAATGACCTTGATTTCAAAGTGATCATTACCTAGAACAAAAATACCTTTACATGGTAAGATTAACCCACCACATTGGGCATGGTTATCATGTGAACTTTATTGTATCTTCTTTCTTTTCAATGCGAAAAAATACAACATTAACAACTTTGCAAACAAATTCTCTTCTGTTTTTTTGTGTTTCAGTAGATAACGATTTACTTTATATAGTTTATTTATTATTAAACACCATCAAGCATAATTTATTTAAAAAGAAATATATATACTCTAATTTTTCTATAATTATTTTTAAAACATTTTTAATCTTTTAGCAAATAACAGTTTGACCTTCGTAATCCGCATACTATCCCAATTGATTTTTTGTTAAAAATCTATTTGAGTTTAAACAAATTCATATTACTTTTTTCTTGCCCACTGGCCTTAAATATGTTTTATCTAGATTACATCTGACAATAACGATAGCATCAACATATGTGAGCGTTTGCGTAAAACAGGCCCTTATAGCTGACTCTAGTTCAGAAGATATTCACGTCTTTCAAAGCTGATGTCAAAATAATTATAGTGGGGAACGATACTGGGACCCATATTGTATCTATTATGACTAAACTTATGTCCAAATAATATTTAAAATTGGGTACATTTTATGTTTGAGAAAAAGTATAACAAGTGTGGTTATGGCTCTCGCTAAGCATAGAAGAATTTTCCTCATAAAACGATTTTTTGAAGTTCCAACTCAGGGGGTTTTATTTTAGACCTAATATATGGAGAAATTATCTGGCTATATGACTCTGTATATAAATCTATAGCGACCACAAGGGCCCTTTTTAGCCAGACGCCTAAATATTTTATATTTGAGTTTGACCAAAATAAATACGAATTTAATCTAAATTTATTTTGGGGGAATATAGAATTCATGTGTTTGGGAAAATTTAATTTAGATAATATTTCCTATTGATACGAAAATTTTTAGAATTTCAAGACCAGAAAGTACATTGAATTAATGTCAAAGCGCAAATTTGTCCACACTAGTCCGAATAATGCTTACATGAAAAGCGGAATTCTAAAGGCTTAAGACTTCTCACGAATCCGAAATGATTCCATACTTGTACAAAATTTTTACGTAGGTTTACATACAGATTTTGTCATGATTCGTAATAGTTAGAACACTTTATATACCAAGGTTTAAGTTTTCGATCCAAAAGAGTATCAAGTGCAAAACGGAGAAACAGTTGAAGTTACAGAACTACTAAGAGGCCACCCATAAATTATAGAACACATTTTTGCTACATTTCTTACCTCTCCCTCCAATACGTCGCAAGTTTTATCAAAATAGGTTAAACCCTACCCTCCTCTTGGTGATGTTACGTAATTTTTTAAAAATATATTAAGCCTTGTGTCGAATGCATGTCAAATCGGGCAGCTGTCCACGCTCAGCTTACATAATCATTTGCTATTCAAATATGTTATTTTTAAAAGGAAAAGTCTGTCTTGTGCCCGCGTCTTGGAGAGGTGAGAAAATTTTTTTATCTGCAAAAACAAAAATCCACGTTTGTTCACAAACCTATTTGAAGAATTTTTTATTGGATATCTATAAAATTGGAAAAGTTTCAACTTTGAACTTTTGAAATTAATTAGTTTTTAATTTTGAATCTTTAAAATTAAACTATTTAAAAAAAAGCAGTCAAAATTTTATTATTTTCTGTTCTGTTCCAAAGTCTTGCCTCGACAATTCGCCACAAAGAGTTCATGATATACCAACGTACTTAAGAAATTGCTATTCTCTTTCTTCTTGCAGAGTTAAGTACACAGTTTGAGTGTCTGCCTAATAATGGCCCTTTTCCTGATGTTCCTCGTCGTGAACCATGTTTTGTGGAGTTAACTTCACAGCTAGACTCTTCACCTAATGGCGACCCTATTCCAAGTGTTTCTGGTCGTGAACCTTCTCATTCTTTTGACAGGCATTCGTCAGAAAGGACTCTTCCATCTGCCGAGCCTTCTCTTCGTGTCAGGTCCAGGCCTCGCCCTGACAAGCATAATCCTTTCTTTTTATTGGGATTTGAAATTGAACAACTTAAGTTTATTAGGCTCATTCCCTACACGAATCCGCGCCGGGTATACGAAATTCGAAGATACATATTCCCTGTCGATAAACCACTTTTTTTTAGAGGAGCACGTGGTTCAACTGCGCCTATGCCAACTGAAGAGCGATATGTTTTGACTACATCTACTGGTGACATCATAGCAATATTAGAGCGTAATAATACAATTCTTCGAGGAATATACACGCGTATCAATGGAGTTTTAAAACGGGCGAAAATAAACGTGGACAGCGGAGCGGTTGTTGCATTGATGCGATATGAAATTGACAGAACTCCCATGGGCAACAGTGACAAAATCTTAACGCATTTTCGAGTATTACATGTAAATGCAATGCAACCTAAAATCCTTCACACCATAATTTAATTAAAGAAAATCTAAAAGTAAAATTAGTTATAGTTTGCAATTCGAAGTCGGAAGCAAATCCTGCATAGGATTTGTATTTACAATACAAAGTCAATGTATCATCATTCTTAAGGCTTGATTTTTCTGTCAGTGCTACAGTCTCTATTGTTATTTTACTTAATGTCCGATTAAAGTATAGTTTTAATTGGAAAATTGATTCAAAGAATTACTGTATATACTCACATTATTCATTTATTTCACTAACTCAATTGCAAAAATCTATATAATATTGAGTTTAATTTATGTAATGATTTTTTACATTTTGAAAAAGTACATTCCGGTGCCATTTTGGTTCTTGAGTAAGAGGATATTAATTTTTAAAATAAAAAGTGAATGAGTTATATTAATATTAGTCTTTGGCGATAAAATAAGTGCCATAAAGTGCTGAGCGATGGCCGGCTTATTTATCAATGAACATGCAGTGGGTGGCGACAGGCTTTTCATAAATCTTAAGCTCCAAGTGACTAAAAAAAGTCTATTGTTAAATCAAAAGTAATAAAAGTGCCTTTCATTAGAAAATGGTCTTTATTCTGTACAATTAACGAAATTTTTGAAACCAGGGCACTTAAAAAAGAAAATGGGGAGGGCCTTACAAGATTTTCCTAAGTAGGGTTATCAACTGCAAATGCGTTACAAGCCATGTATGGCCCATGTGAGTTTGTCTAGCCAGGGTCATACCAGAAGTAAGGAAAACTATTGGGAACCCTACTAGGCCAAGATCAAAATTAGTAAGCAGATACGAAGAAGAAAGTAATCAATCCAGAGGAAAAACCATTTTTAATTCTACAATGACTTTTAATAAGTCTGACTAGAAAACATATTTCACTGCATATAGTAGGATTTTTATAGGTTACAATCTGTATTTTGTAATAGTGCAAGTAGATTTTAATTTTTTTTTTGGCCTTATCACACTCAATCAATAATAACGGAAAATCTGTAATCAGTAACATACTACCAAGTAAAATTAAAAATATTGCTTCACCGACATATTTGCAAATTAAAGTATAAGAGGATTAAAAACAAAAATATCGCTAGTCAAAACTTGAACTTTTAATATATATCTTCACGCTTGGTCGCATTGACCTTAAATTCTTGATAAGAAATTTTATATAAGAAAATCTGTCAGCATAAAGTTTGACGTCAGCACAGCCTAATGGATAAGTACACATACCCTGCGAAATTATCTACATCTTCAAAATATTTTCCTAAGAAAAAGTTTCTCTACAACTTTTCTGCATTCAATTTGTGAAAATTAATAATTTAGTGTCAAATACTATAACTTTTTAAATATATATTTTTCAAATTAATTGTTGGCGACTTTCGGCATCAAAAGGTAATGTTGTAAAAAATTTTTGATTAAGAAAATAAGCTTTTACAAAAATCTTATTATTTTAGCGATGAGAATGAAAAATTAAAGCGTATGGCTATTGCGTATTGGTACTCTGTTAACTTTATTGCATGTTCTTTCGGTTCGTTGCATAGAAATTCACATTACCTACGTGATAATTAACCCGTAAAAAATCAATTACGATTTTTCTGTATTTTAGAAAATAATATTTTTGTATGTTTTGGTTTTTTTCGTGACAAATAACTTTCTTTCTTTTAAAATATCATTAATAATAAATACGTTAAAACTGAAACTTCGTGAAATGAATAACAAAATAGTAACCAATTTTTTTTTTTTTTTTTGACTGGTACATGAAATATAAATATCCCAGAAGAATATGCTTGACACCCTTCATTATAAGATAACGATTAAAATACCATATACATACTTCAATAGAAAATTAGAATATTCAATTATTTTCAACGAAATTCTTTATTAACACACTAATGGGTGTTACGTGCAGAGCGGGAAAATAATTGAAACTACAGAATTAGTAGAGGGCCATCCACATATTACCTGACGCATTTTTTACCATTTTTTGCTTCGTTTTCTCATACCCTTGCCCATGTAACAAGCTGTAACAAAGTGGTTCAAACCCTCTCCCCCCCCCCTCGCTACTGAGACAAAAGATTAAAGAATTTCCCGATGTTGTTTTTTAAAACTGAATTGCATTTTTCAAAAAAGTCCAGAACTGCATTATTTTAAAATATAACAATACAAAATTGATAAAACTTTAATTTTTGATTTTTATATTTTCAAAATTGAAGACTTCAGAATGACATTCAAAACAACAGCTTTCTAAACTATACACAGTATATCTGCGGTAATTCACACTTGTGGCTACGTTTCACGAACGTGATATAGGTGGTTAGAAGGTCCCTACTACTCTCACGACCTATCAGGCGGACCAAAAAATGAGTGCAAAATTTGGTGACGATTGTTAAAAAAATGTAGATTTGCGGTGCCCCCTTCCCCCTAACCTGACCCCTTAATAATCTCACGACCTATCCGGGAGCCCAAAGAATATGTGTATAAACTTTGGTAACAATTGGCTAAAAACTGTGGATTTGCTTAAGTAACAAACAGACACACATTCACATCTGCCTATATTTTTATTAATTTATTTCAATGAAGAAAGCCCAAAAATTTAAGAGAACTATTAACAGGGTCACAATATGTACACAAAGTATTGTATATAATCTGAGCACGCAAATAATTAAGAATTTGAACTGGGCGTTGTGTTTTCGATGAAGTTATGCACAAT
>JAUELO010036634.1:0-10499 GCA_032357855.1 Amphibolips quercusostensackenii | reverse complement strand
TGAACTGCATGAGAGTTAGAAACAGGCTCTGGGCACTCATATAGGCGACCTTAAAGTATTATAAGACTGATCCTGCTCGGAGTTTACGCTAAATGGCGCAGCGTTAGTTCCCCTGCCCACACCCCGCAAACCCGTAACCCCTGGTAACGCGTGAACCCCCATGTTTCTTGTTTGTCAGCTGTTGGCTGACAATGCTGTTGGCATCTAACAATAAAAACTGATTTAAAACATTCTTACGGTCTTTTACTTCTTTATGGACCACACTTTCATGAAGAAAGCAATGAAAAAACAAAAAGAAATACATAAATAATTATTGCAATATTTATTCATGATTTTTTCTTTGTTTTTCATTTTTTTCTTCATCTCATTTACTTTTTTAAGTTAATTATCTGAAAGATATCTAGAAGTGATCTGACGTTATTGAATATCTTATCTGAGGGAGTTAGGTATACGCTAGATGGCATCTATGATTTTTCATATAGAAAGCATCAAGTGGCCACCGCCTAGTCAGAAACAAATGGCAATGTACGTGGTAGTTTTATGCTTTAGAATCGCATGAAATGCAAAAACAAATGACCATGTGCGTGATCGTCTCATGTTTTAGAACTGCCTCGAATTCAGAAACAAATGACAATGTAAGTGAGCGTCTTATGTTTTAGAACTGCATAAAAGTCAGAAAAAAATGACAATGTGAGTGAGCGTCTGATGTTTTAGAACTGCATCGAATTCAGAAACAAATGACAATGTGAGTGAGCGTCTTATGTTTTAGAACTGCATCAAATTCAGAAAAAATGGCAAGGTGAGTGAGCGTCTTATGTTTAAGAACTGCATTAGGTTAGAAACAAATGACAGTGTGAGTGAGCGTCTTATGTTTTGGAATTGCATAAAATGCAGAAACAAAATACAATGTGCGTGAGCGTCTTATGTTTCAGAACTGCATCAAATCAGAAACAAACGCTAATGTGAGAAAGCGTCTTATGTTTTAGAACTGCATGCAATTCAGAAACAAGTACTAATGTGCGTGATCGTCTTATCTTTCATAACTGATAAAATTCAGAAACAAATAACAATGTGAGTGAGCGTCTTATGTTTTAGAATTGCATTAAATTCAGAAACAAACGACAGTGTGAGAAAGCGTCTTATGTTTTAGAACTGCATGCAATTCAGAAACAAATACTAATGTGCGTGATCGTCTTATCTTTCATAACTGATAAAATTCAGAAACAAATAACAATGTGCGTGATCGTTTTATATCTTTGAACTGCATCAAATTCATAAACAAATGACAATGTAAGTTAGCGTCTTATGTTTTAGAACTGCATCAAATTCAGAAACAAACGCCAAAGTAAAAAAGCGTCTTATGTTTTAGAACTGCATGCAATTCATAAACAAGTACTTATGTGCGTGATCGTCTTATCTTTTATAACTGATAAAATTCAGAAACAAATAACAATCTAAGTCAGCGTCTTATGTTTTAGAACTGCATCATATTCAGAAACAAATGACAATGTAAGTGAGCGTCTTATGCATTAGAATTGCGCAAAATGCAAAAACAAATGACAATGTACGTGATCGGCTCATGTTTTAGAACCGCATCAAATTAAGAAACTAATGAGAAGATGAGTGACTATCTTATTTTATAGACTTACATGAAATGCAGAAACAAATGCTAATGTACGTGATCGTCTTTAATTTCAGAACTATATGAAATTCATAAACATGTAACATAAGACAATTACGTACATTATCATTTGTTTCTGAATTTCATGCACTTCTAAAACAGAAGACGTACACTTACATTGTTATGTGTTTCTGAATTTTATGCAGCTGTAAGATACAAATCGATTTGATCAAAAAACATGTTTGCTCAAGCAAACGTCGAACATTCTAATATGGATAAATGAAGATCTGATGGCCATTTCAGCATTGAGTACAAGTTTTTGCAAATTGAACAGAAGAATACACAGTTTTTGAGATAATGCAGAAACAGATAATTTCAGTACATTTTAGCATTTTGGTAGTTTTTTCAAAATATCTCGAAAACCTTTATAGATAAAACTAAAATAATACGATATTTGCCAAGTGCGTTAAAAAGCGCATCAAAATGACCTGCGTTGAAGAAGGGAAAAAAATTTCACTTTTTGAGAAAAATTGTTAAACAATTTTTTATTGTATGTTGATTAGTATATTTAATGCATATAAATGTAAAAAAATATACCAAATTTTTCGTTGGAAATTGATCCTTTCTAGTTTAAAAATTTAACAATTTGCTTTAAAAATCATGTACTTTGTTTATTTATATATATTTAAAAAAAATTAATTTCCTTGATTGAAAGTGATACATCACTTTGGTTAAAAATTTATCTCTTTGGTTGGAAATTTAACTATTTTGTTGATGAATCGTTGTTTTTTGTACAGGCTATTTCTTGAGCTGTATTGATCTGCCCACTACAAAAATTAAAAGTGAGAGAAATTTTGTTCTCAGAGTTGACTATGCGCGTTATGAATACTAGAGGGCGATCCGCATATTTTTGGTTCTAACATTTCCTCAGTCCTCGAAACTGACAACTTTACCAACATCGTAAGACAATTCAGAGCCGCAGAAAAACCTGGTCCTACATGACAAAGGTGACTTTGTCCTTTTCCGATTTAAAACTTCTCATGGCTTCTTCTAATCGTAGTTTGGTTTCTTTAGTGGCTCTGTGTTCATTGGGATGTTTTGCAGAATTTTCTGTTATACTGTTAGACTGGGCAGAGTGCAGAGGTAAAAATTTCCTCATAAATTTGTAGCACTTCGAAAATTGTTTAAAAATCGACAGAGCTGTTATTACGTCGTAGACTAAACAATGTCAGAGAACATAAAGACATTGCAATATTACAATTATTGTTAGCAGCAGAACTATTATTATAAAATGACTGTTAGTAAGCGTTTACAAAAATGCAAAGACGAAAGACAGGACAGGAAAAAGAAAAGTTCGCAGCATTCCAGACAAGTACAGGATAAAAAAAAACATACAAACAAAGTTTTTTTGCTCGCTTGGAAAGAAAGGTTTACTGTGGTGACATTTATCGTTTTTAAACAAGTGATTTTACAATATGAGCAGTTTATTTGCAAGAAGAATTTTTTTGGTTCGCAATATTACGAAGCATATTACTTCCTATATCTATCAACTTAAAACAATGCCTAGTTTTTATTTGTGATAATAAATTTTAAAAGTAAAGAGACAATTCTTTTGCAAATCATGCCTTTCATAAAAATGAATTAATTACTTCATAAAGAAGACACATTTTGTAAAATCTCCGTAAAAGTTTGCATGTTAATAGAAATAATATTAAAGGATATAATAATTAGTGATATTATCCTATGAAAACAATCATTAATCAAAAGTATTCGTAGTCAAAGTATATAAAAAATATTCGAAAGTTTACTTTCCGTGTGCAACATATACAAATACAATTTTTCGGAGAAGTGCCAAACTTCCACTAAACTCAAACTTTTACATTTTCTAATTTTTTTTTTAAGAGAAGGACATTTTTTTATCAAATTTAAATACATGATGATCTTTTCTTGGTTTGCAGAGTTTTTTCCTCTTGCTTTCTGTAGTTGAAAATAAAGTCTTTTTTAAAGGGGTAGTTAATTTGAAATTGCGAAAGACTGATCGATTGTTAGGCCGAATTTCAAGGCTGTGATATTTTGTAGTTTTGGGTCTTTTTTGTTCAGGGTTCTTTTCTAGACCTTCAGCACGTTCCCTTTGTTTGGAATTCCCATCCTTCTCCTGATTTTGTTGATACACGCCTTTCACCAATATATCTTCTGTTGCTTTCGTGCCCGAGCCCGTTCCGTGCACACCTTCTCCTTGTAGCGTTTTTATGTCCTTCTGCTTTCTAGGATCTGCCTCTCCACCAGTTTCCACAGAAACGACATTTGCATCGCAATCCTGCTGCACAGTTCAAAATTTCGAGTCTTACATAAGATTTATCAGAGATGTAGTAAAATTTCAGAAAATACTTGAATCATACACATTTTTAATACAAAAATCGGATTTAACGTTAATGTAACGATCAGCTAAATATCTTAGTTCTTATTTTTAGATGTTTCTTCTAATTAAAAGATTATGTATAGATAGAGATAGAATAAAATTGGATTTAATTATTTCTCTTCATCTAATTTTCTTGCAAAACACGAGGGTAGTTTCAAAAAAGTGAGAAACAGAGAGACCAGTGTTGCTGATTATGGCAGGTCAGTAAGGCCTGACCAAATATTTTGTTTGTGGGTTCGTATTCACTAAAAGTTCTATCGGGATTACGTCAATAAAGTGTTTGGAATAAATGAGATGTAGTTAAGATAATAGGCGATTTATGATAAAGAAAAGATGAACGGTTACATGAATTAAAACTAACAATTACCTTTCTATTCTGGAAAGGTCAAAAGAGGGTGACTTTTTTATTGTATCTCCGATATGTCGTAGAGCAGCTGCGGAACTCTACCGGATGCTTGTATGAGTTTGCTCTGAAGTGACTTATTAAATGGAGTGAAATGATGCGCGATCACTGTTCACTAGTAGAGTGATACACGGCCCTAAACAGCCACCAAATCCACATTGAGTTCTTTTTTACGAAAGTTCAACAAGCTGACTTCATCCGAAAAATGACTTGATTCGACTTGTCGATTCAATCTGCGATATGTGTCAAAGCAGCGACGCAACTCTACCGGATGTTTGAATTAAATGTACTCAAATGAATAATCGGTAAGCAATTCAAAAATGAAATTTTTTACGAACGTATAACTGGTAGATTTCAATCGGAAAATACTCGTACAACGACCGATTGACAGGGGTGGATTTAAGGTTTATATATGATAGGTTCATGCCAAAAGTCACGTGCCGTTATAAAAGTGAGCGATGGCATGCTTTGTGAAAAAGGTGAGCAGTAACACGTTCTTTTATAAATCCGCGAGATGTTATTTGATATGCGCGGACTTTCAATATTACGTGTTGACTGACTCATGTAAGTGACTAATCGTTTCCGTCCACGGCGGCTGTCAGTGATTTCGCCTCTCCAATCTTGACCTTTTTGGAATAAAGATTCTATATACTACTTATCTGTATTTACATATATCTAGTCAGAAACTTTTTATTACTGCATTATCTGAGTATATACATGTTCTTTCACTTGTTATGATGTACATTAACGGGCAGCTGATGTGTGGAATACATCATCAAAGTTATTACTTTAGTTTAAGCACATGTATGCACATATATTCTATATATTTGGATTTGACTTTGAAATTTTCATTGTTTAAGATATTAGGATTATAAGTACATTGATATTATAATAAATTAAATTATCTTATATTGGTGGTAACCGCAATCAACTTCTTTTATTGAGCGAGCCCTATCGAACTATCGGTATCCTCCGAGTCTGTACCTTCCTGTGGTATTGCACTTTTAATTACCCTAAGGTTTCTACTTTATCGTCAGTAGTGCATTTAACACAAGTAGGTATACACTCAGATGAGTTCTTGTCATGCGCTGGAATAATACTATGAGAAATTGTCTCGCGGTTTTCGAAAAGGTAAGGTAGGGTGCGCTTATTAAGGCGCTATAAAAAATTTTTAATTTGCGGACGTAACACTTCTCAGTAAACATCGAGTTTATACGTTAAAATCAGTAAATATTATACATTTCACTAATATTGATATACTATTAAGCAAATTTTCACTTAACGTACTCAAATGCGTAGAACTTTCTCCACCTTCGCCTTGCGGAATTTTATTCTCTTTCTGTTTTCTAGAGCCTGTCTACACGTTTTTCCATAGATATAACCTGCGTATCGCAATCCTGATGCACATTATTTGTAAATTCTTTAGGTAATGTTTGTTGTTTTAAATGTCCATCCAAACAGTCTTTTCCAAAAGTCTCGGACAATTTCTTTTTGAACTTTGATTTCCTTTTGCGCTTTGTCGGTGACAGCTACAAAACAGTTTGAATTTTATAGTGTACTTTATAAATTTACGTGAGTTGCAAATATTTTATATAAAAAATCTTATTCAACATCAATAAAACAAAATTGATAGATTCTTCCAATTCCAAAATCATGCGCAAACGTTATTATACAAGATAAGATAAGGCGCAATTAGATTAATTTTTTTTACCTAATTTTCTCACAAAACATAAATACACTTCTCAATAAAAAATTTGACTTATCCTACTGGAATCTAAGGCATTTCACCTTCACTATTGTTGTTGTTTTTTAGTGGTAAATTTAAAGTCGGTAAAGCATTTGCAGGTAACCATTTTTGTCCGTGTTGAGTTAATTAACAGCAATTACTCGCAAAATGCTTCATACAAATAAATAAATGAAAATAAATTATCTTTTTTAGACTGAGTTGGCACAAATGTTCATTTCCACAAAATGCAACCCACGAACTTCCCCGACCTTTTCTTTTGGGAAACTGGTGACTCACCGATTTTTGACCAGGTATTTGTCTTCTGTTACAACTGTGCACAACACATTACTTGTGATCAATTTTTAGAATTTGATTTATTCTTATCATAATGCATAATTATTAGTTAAAAATACACGCACACTATAAGAAAACATAACCTTACTTTGATGACCGCGCAATTCCCTCGCCTCTCTAAGCCCCTGACCAAAATGAATTTGCGCCACCTGACACCACTTTTTGAACTAATCTGAACTCATCTGTGACCCGCCGAAGACCACTCTTTATCCATTTCTATTGCACACAGTCGTATAGGCCTGTATTGCGTGCGTACCAGCGGCGGGGAGGACGGGAAGAGATCTGCGATTGGACGTCCGCTCCTCTAAACCGTTGAAATACGGCGAAAATTTGCTCTTCTCCGATTCACAAGATTTTAATTTTCTGAAGCAGTCACAGTTGACACTGAATATCTAATATGTATTTAAATTGATACAATACGACTCTAAACTCAAACTGCAGTTTTAAAATTGTAACGTCTAATAAAATAGTTGCGAAAATTTATTTAAAGTAATTTGAAGTTAAATTTCATTTAGGATGGAATTTCAATCAAGTTGACTGCAAAATGGGACTATCTTAATACTCAATTTCCAAGTCGGTCGACTCGTTCTCAAAAAAACAAGAAATTCGAATTTGAAATTATTTTCCTAGAGGCAAGCGCGGTCGTAATAAATTTGAATAATTAGTCTACTGAAATTATTAATAATTATTAATAAGATAATTGTTAAGTTTTACCAATATGCTGTAGGGGCATAAGTTAAATTATCTTTTGCAATACGTATAAAATAAGAAAGATTTTTTTCGCAAAAAAAAAATAAAAATTTTCTAATGTTTAACCTTAATTATTTATAGCAAAAATTAATGAAGTAAATAAAGTCGAAAATTATTGTAGGTAACATTTTTAAATTAATTTTACTTTAAAAAAAGGAGTAGATAGTCAGAAAAAATGGATGTCTTTTTAAAAGACATGTAGTTTACGTTTGGTTTCCCCCGATTTTAGATCAAGGCAAGAGCATTCCATGTCCGAAACCGTTTTAATATTAGGAGTTAAGTGTAATGTGAAATTGAAAGTGTTTGGAATTAAAAAATTTAAAATCATAAGCTCTCAAAAGTGGAAAATTAGAAAGTTTGAACAAATTTATTAAAAAGAAATTGAAATGAATTAACTTTTAATTCTATTATTTTTAATTGCAACCGCTAGAAAATAAATAATTTTAAATTGAAAACTTTTAAATTCAAATAATTGTGATAATAAAAATTGTTTATACCTAAAACTTTAAAATTTAAATGATTTTTTGTAAGACTAAATCGTTTAAAAAACTAAGCACTTTGAAATTGTTAATAATAATTTACAAGGTTGAACCACTTTAATTTTAACAAAAAAATTAAAACTTATAGAAGGGAAAAATTAAAAATCTAGGGTCCTCGAAATTTTCTAATAAAATACCATAATTTTTAATGTTTGACTGGTTTATTTTTTTTATATTTAACTAAAAATCAGACAATTTTAAGATATTACACTAAAAATTGAAAATGAAAAACAGAATACAAAACGAGATTGCTCTACATAATTTGGATGTTTGGAACTGCACAATTTTTTGATTTTCAGGTTGAAAATTTAAATATGATTGTAGAAAATTCTTTTATTTAGCTAGAAATTTAACTATATTGTTTAAATTTCGTTTTTTTTCGTAGAAAATAAATTTTTTCACTAAGAATTGAACTGTTCTATTTCGAGTTGAAAAATCAACTACTAGGTTGAAAATTAATGAATTTTGTTCAAAATTCGTCGTTTTTGGTGAAAAATTAATCTTCTTGCCGTCAAATTCATATTTTTAGTTAAAATGTTTCAGTAAGAAATTTAACAAATATGTAGAAGATTCTTCTTTTTTTAAAAAATAATTTGTTTAACTGAAAATTTAAATATTACATTTGCTTATTGTAATTTTATCTGTTAAGTTGAACATTCAAATAATTCATAAAATCTTTATACTGAAAAATACATCTTTTTGGTCAAAGATTCAGTTTTTTAATTGAAAATTCACTTGCCCGATTTCAATTGAAAATTCATAACTATGGTTGAAAATCTAACTAATTTGTAGAACTTTTTTTTTTTTGGTGAAAAATTAATTTTTTCAAATTAGAAATGTAATCATTTTATTTTTTTGTTAAAAATTCACCTTTTCTGTTTGATATTACAACTATCTTGCTGCAAATGTATCTCTTTTTGTTAAACATTCTTCTACTTATTTGGAGATTTGTCTTTTTTGGTAAAAAATCAGTTTTCTTGTTTAAGAATGTATGTTTTTGCTTGAAAATTTAATTATTTGTCTGAAAATGAATTTACCTCGTAGAAAATTCACAATTTTGTAAAAGTAATATTTTTGGTTGAAAATTCATCTGTTTTGTTCAAAGTTATTCTTTTTGCGTTAAAATTTAAATTACTTTTGTAGAAAATTCAACTAATTAGGTAAGAATTTATTTTTTATTTTTTGTTAATTTATGTAATTTGTTGAAAACACTTTTTATTGATGTTGTTAAAAATTTAACTATTTGTTTGAAAATTTAACTTTCTTGGATGAAAATTAAGTTTTTACTGAAAATTTATCTATTTCATTTCTGGTGGAAAAATGTAGCTTCTTTAGTCTTCTTGAACTTGTTGGTTGAAATTAGAATGATTTTGTTATAAATTTATTTGTCTGATAGAATATTCTTTACGTAAGTTTAAAATGGTTTAAATTTATGGTTGAAAATGACAATTTTAGATTTTATTTTTAGAAAAATTCAGCATTAAATTTTGAAGAGATTCATGTGGCCTGATTTTTCAATTTTTTTTTTGTTCAAACTTTTATGTTAATGCAAAGAGTGAAGAAAAAGTTGATGTTTTATTTTTTTTGTTTATCTTCCTAAATTTTTTTTTAAAAATTAGTATTGCTAGACTTTGCACAGGGTGAGTTGAAAGCAAAAAAAATTATGACATTGTTAAGTTCATTGTTATAAACAAATTAAACTTGACAAATAGTCTACACTATGGATTCTTCGTTTTCAAAGTAAATTTTTGCGTTAGAATTAATTTCTTTTATCGAAAAAATAATATTTGATCATAAGAACTTGTCATTCGATATTTTTTATTTATTTTATAAAGAAATAATATGAACAAATGCCTAGTGTGGACATATAAAGGCACTAAGATATCGTTTTTTTTTTAAATTTTCCTCAAATTATGTCGCCAGTCATGTCCAATGATGAAAAATTATTATCGGGTATTCTTCATAGATATTATAAATAAATTATGTAAACAAATGCCTAGTGTGGACATTTAGAGGCCAAGGGAAATCGCTTTTTCAAAGTTCCTCGAATCATGTCGCCCATGATGTTCCTTCGTGATGTCTTGTTATTTGATGTTTTTTATTAATTTTGTAAACTAATTGTTTCTCTAATAGTAGTGAAACAAAAGAGCAATTAATTAATACATGCAAAACAAAAGAAAACGTTTAGTCGTTTGTTTCGCACGCATTCCCTAGCTAACTTCAGGTCATCCGCCTTTTATGTTAATACAATATTTGCCAACAGATGGATAATGTTTATTCATGAGATTTCGTTCTCTTATATTTTTTTTTTGATTTTGTAAACAAATTTTTTCTTGAATGCATGAAAATCAAAAGAACATCCCATCAATACATGTAAAACAAAAGAAAACGTTTCGTCTTGTGTTTCGCACGCATCCCTAGATAACTTCAGGTCATACGTCTTGTAAAGTTAGGATCAGCTGTTTGTTTCAACATTTTCTATAGAATACTTGAGCAGAAACGTGCTGTTTTTTTTATGCTGTGATAAAATACATAATTCGCTTATTGTAATATGGAATACTCATATTTTGAGACTTTATATCTTATCAAGACATTTCCTCCGCTCTGAAAATTTTTGCTCCTGCAATTCAAAAAAAATTTTTTTGCTTCTCCCTTTATTCTTGTTGTTTCATTGAATATAAGTATAA
>JAUELO010036628.1:0-10500 GCA_032357855.1 Amphibolips quercusostensackenii | reverse complement strand
TAGAGTTGAATCTCCTTATATTACTTCGTAAGTAGTAGGTTGTAGGCAGGATAACTTTAAAAAAAATGATCAGATTGAATTGAGCTATTGTACACTTTTTAACGCCCGAAATGAAAGGGAGGGTTCGTTAGGCGGCTATTTTGGATGAAAATTTAAGAGGTTAGAGCATTTTTAAAATTGTTGGGACCATTTTCATTTCAAAATTTCAAAAAATTATGTGCGCTTATTCATATTACTCGGACACTCGAACAATTTACTCTTATGACTTTATTTTACAAGAATAAATTATCAGAGTTATATCATTTTCAAAAACAAAAAAAAAACGAAAATAGGAAATGAACGTTTCCAGGTGCTTCCTGAAGCTTTATTTTTAACCCATGTATTACAAATGTCAACTTTTCTCCTGCAATGATGAATTGTTTAAAGTAATAATTTAAACACATAAACTAAATGGCAAAATACAAGTATTTCCAGCGCTTCTTTCGAAAAATGGTCTTATTGTTGTTATTTTTTTAATAAATCAAAAATATGCTGGATTATGCGCATTGGGACGAGCATCTCGACACTGAGAGAGTTTCCTATGATGAACCGTAAACAAGTGCTTCCCTGTTTTTTCCGACTGTTTTAAGTTTATCATGGGTACTCTGCTGGTAGTGACTTGCTTCTTCCCAGGCGCATAAATTCAATACATTTTCGATTATTGAAAAAAAAAAATTTCCAAAAAAGGATGCAAACCATACTTGTATTTTGTGATTTAGATTATGTGTTCAAAATATTACATCAAACAATTTATCCGTGCAGAAAAAAATTTGACAATTGTAATGAATAAGCCAAAAATCAAGCCCTAGGAAGCACCTTTAGCGAAACAACGCACAATATGAATAAAATCAAGCGAAGAAAAACGTTGCTTTCTGAAAGCTTTAATATATACGCTAGGATGCGTATTTTTAGTTTAAATCGGAAAAGATAACATTGAAAATAAAGAAATTAAATCTATAGACAAACAAGACAAGTTGCAAGAAAATGTTTAACCACAAGATTGTTTTTTTACAGGATGTGTACTTTTTTAATCAGAGAAACAAACTAATAAAAATACGTATCTTTCAATACCAATGCATATTTTGAATTGTAACAATATACATTTATTGAAATGGTGCATTTTTCAGAGTAGCTACAGATAAAATTTAATGCAAAATGAAAAAAAAAACAAGTAATAAAGTAATCATGATAAATAAAATTTGTACTTTATTTTGCAATATTTGAATAAGCAATCTCAGGCCGAGCTACAAAAATAAATATAATATACATTTAATATAATAGCGTTAAAGGCAATGTAGAAAGGTTCACATTTTGGGAAAATCGAGTGCAAAGCATCAGATAAGTGATACGAATGTGTTCGTTAAAACCGAGGTAACTTCAACAAAAGACAATTGACAATCACCAAATGACAGTCGTCGATGCTTTGACCTTTATTTTTAAAAGGTCTGTGCACAAATGTGCTCGCGCGGCGGACAGATTTTTTAATGTCTAAAAAGAAAGGACGAGTTTGTTAGCCCGCTATTTTTGAAAAAACTGTTCTGATTTCATCTACCAAAAATATTTTGTCGAAAACATCTATTTTGTTTTTATCCTGCAAAACTTGTTTAAGCTTCGCAATATACAAACAAATATTGTTAAGAAACATTATTTATCTTAAAAACTTTTATGCATTTTTTTAATTATATTTTTTGACAAGACGCATCTTTAATTGTGAAAAATTTCATTCAATATGAATAATTTAAGTTTTTGGAAAGAAACTACAAGAGATTAAGTGAAGTCAGTAAAAAACAAAACAACCAATGAAAAATTTGACAGAAAAGAACGAAATATAGGAAAATCTTAGAAAGCCTAATCCTTGTTACTGAAAGACGTGAAATTAATTTGTTTTAATGGAACTTCAAACCCTCAAAAATCGAAACGCATGTTTCATTTCATTCCCTGCCTTAAGCAAGTAAACATTTTCACGGAAAGTTAATTAAGAATCTTTGTTAAAGTAGTGAGCAAGTGGAATTAAAAAATATCTCATATTGTCAGTGAAATTATATGAACGTGTTGTAAAATTGCACATGACGTCCTTACATTTTGTACGCAGCACTGTATAAAATAAAGCTATGGATAATCTTTTCTTTCTAATAGCTTGTAATTATTATAATTCCGAGTCGAAGCAGACAATTAATATTACGGAAATAAAAAAAGAAATATGCGTCAAATAGAATACATTACTTACATTTTCATCTTCTTGAGAAGCTATTGATTTTATATGATTACACAGGAAAAACAAAGTGTGAATCTAATGCTAATTTTAGGTTACCATTTCCCTGCAACAAAAAATAACCTTTGTAGTGTAAATGGTACCATTATAAAAGACATCGTTTCCCTCGGACTTAGGGTACGAAACGTCACCTGCTATCATTTTTTTTTACAGTTTTGCTTTAAAAAAATTAGTAGATTGTTTTATACCTGATGTTCGAGTAAGATAGAAGCCCATCTTCAAATCAGCTGCAACGAAATTTAATGTAGAGTTCTTACTGTGGATTGAGTTTCGTAGATTTTATAAAATTTCTACTAAAAAATTGAATTATTTTATAAATAAGAAGTTTATTTCTATGTTAGAAAAGAACACGTAACCGCTTAAATGGTACAAATTGTGATTGGTACTTCTATAGATTCGTATACATTTACCGTCCCATTTTTATTATCTATAGCCTGCAAATTCCTTTGCAGATAATTTAACAAAAAAGTAAAAGTTCTGATTTTGAAGTATCCATTTTTATATTTAGACAAAACATTTTTCATCTTTTTTTTGTTCTATATTTATGAAATTTCTAAATTTTCCTAAAATTTAAAAAAGTCAAAAGAATAAACTCTTGTAAAATTTTTAAACTTGACACTATAGAAGAAAACTAGTTTTCCTATTAGTGATAATGCAGCTACTCGTTTATAAGTTACGATAAGATAATATGTAATAGCCTTTACACTTGAGTTCTTATCAGACCTCTCCAAGAATTTTAAAAGGAAGTCAAATTTTACGTACCGAGTACTCCCTTCTGAATTATGCTTAAACTATTAAGGCGTCGAACTTATTTGTATACTTTAATAAATTTTCGAGGGAATTTTCCCCAAAATCCGTGTGGAAGTATAAACTAGAATTCGGGAATTTGCCTACTCTACCTTGGAGGAAATTCCTTAAAATAATTTGTGAAGTATTGCATAACAAAGTCTAGAAATTTCTCCAAAACAAATTTAGAAAAATTCACTATATTTTTGTGGAATCTTACTGAAAATTTGGGTAATTTTCCATAAGGTGCAGTGAAAAAAATTCACTAAATGTTGCGGGATTTATGTAAAAATTTAGGGAATTTTCCTCAAGGCGGAATAGGAAAAATTCACTACGTTTTGTGGAATTTTATCAAAAAGTTAGGGAATTTTTTCTATGGCAGAATAGTGGAGATTCCCGAAATTCAGAGATTTTTTGAAAAATATCCTAAGGCGGAATAGGGAAACACTTCTGCGTTTTGTGCAAACTAGGGATGTGTAGTGTGGTGGTTATATTCTTCATTTAGATTAATAAATTTTTTCCTTAATTGTTAAATTTATTTGCTATCATATGTTCATTCAATGAAATCCCAGTGGGCACGAGTTTTAAGAAAGTAATTGGAACGTCCTAAAACGTTCCCTTGACGTGCAATTTAAAAGGCGTTATTTAAACGTTTTAAAAACTGTCCTAAGTCAGATCAAATAATCCTCTTAAAACGTTTCATGTTCCCAATACGTTCTTGAAGCGTCTCTGGAACATTTTATGTTTTTGGAACGTTATTTGGACTGATTTAGGACGTTTCTAAAAACATTTTAATGACGTTTTTTAACGTTTGTGTCCACTGAGATATATAATATTATTTATGAATGCCCGTTTTTATTCCTATTCTTAATTTATATTCATAGAGTTTATCGATAATTATGAAATTTATTATCATATGCTTATCGAGGAAATTTACAACATTATTTATTAATATTCCTGCTTGCGGTTCTTTATCTGTCTTCTTACCTTTTTCATTACTCTAGTGCAAATAATACTGTGAAAAATCACAAACAAACTTTAATTAAGTAAAATATTAATTAGATTACTCTCTGAGCAGATTAATATAATTTTGCTAATTGAAATAGGACCAAATCGTTCACTAAGTAATTTAGTGTAAACTTAATTAATTTCATTAATATAAGCAATTACCATAATATTTTAGTAGCTCTATTAACAACAAAGGGAAAAATAACAAATAAATTAGGACATTGGCTTAAACTTCGGAAACTATTTCCTTTTTTTCTACAAAAGCAAATAGTATAAAAGCAATAAAAATGTTGAGGCCAAATTCAGAAATAGCGCAATAATTCATTAACTATACCTAATTATAAAACAATAAATTGACCATCGCATTAATTTCAGTAAAAAACATTTTACCGCCGATTAATTTTATCCATACACATAATAGGCCAAAATCAGGAACAGCACATCGCGGATAACCCAGTTTGAGCGTAAAACTACCTATTTTTTCCTCAATGACGATTGGTCTGTAGCAAGATTCATCAATCAGAAACATTGCTAAAACAGAAAGTAAGATGAGATTATTTAAAATATTAATTACAAGGTAAATTCTGAAAATATTTTTAATTTGTAATAGTAGGTATATCATGTATCGTACCTGTTACAATTAATGTCGGCCGTGAAGATTTGGCAGCTTTCTTTATTTCTGCATCTGTTGCAATAAAATCCGAAATGAACACAAAAGTTACATATTATTATTTAATTTAGATCCGGTGTGGAAAATAAGTATTAATTTTTTTTTAAAGTTATATTTACAGGATTTTAAATTAATGTATGGGGTTGATATTTAAAAAATAATTACGTGCTTGTATTTTACAGCTAATGTCAAAGAGAAATGTTAAGCTTTATCACAATCAGACAAAACAAATTTAGAATAAATAAAAGAAGTATATTATTCTAATGTTCCTGTGATGAAATAGTGAATAAAATGTGTGATAAATTATCAAACTATTGCATCCCTAAAACTACACCGAAATATATAATTAGATTGATTTTACATAATAGTGAAACCCCTGATAAGTTATAATTTTTCAAGAAAAAGTGATTACGTTTGTGATATAACATAAAAAAGTTTAGAAATAATGAGAGGAGTATCTAATTTTAAACTTTATGTATTAAAACGTTGAAAAAAATGTATGATACATGCTTAGAAATGATAAAAAGCAGTTGTAACAATGTGTTTTGTAATTGAGGAATAAACAACTTCCAAAGCATAAATTTTCCTATTTTTAGTTATTTACTAATTCACTAAAAACAACAAAATATTCAAAAATAATAGGCAGTTGACTTCTTACTAATTGGGGAAGAGACAAGTTTTTTAATGTTTAATAATTGAAAAGACGAGTCCTCTTTAGGAGAGTAAAATGATACCAAAGAAGGGAATAAAATGATACAAAGAAGAGTTGTATTTTCAGAGAAACCGTAGAATTTTGAAGACAACAAGACGAATTTTCTAGACGATAGTTGAATTTTTAACACGAAAAGTTAATTTTTAGCCAAGAAAGATAACTTTATGATCCGAAAAGACGAATGTTTGATAAAAAATTTAAATTTTCAAGCAAATAACCAAATTTTAAATCAAAAAGATGAATGTTGAACCAAAAATTTAATAGCAGACATTTCAAGATATAACTTTTTGCATATATTTTCAATTGCTAAAAATGTCCTGATATTTTTTCTAGTATTAACAAACATTTGAGCGAAATATATTATGTGTATCTTCAAATCTGTTAATTTTAAGTTAGAAACATCATATTTTTACTTTTTTCACTGAAGGCTCAAAAACAAACCTCTGCCCTGGCAAAGTCAAGTATGTAGCGTATAGTCTGTACTACAGAGTCTTGACAAGAGAGTCTAGATATCAGACCAGGTATAGCAACCTCTGACCGATGCTCATGGAAAATTGTCTTGTTTCATGACTCATAAGAATAAGAGTATGGAACAAGGGAAATTTTCAAAGACATTTTGCTGCTTTTGGCGTCAAATTTTCTTTATTTTTGGAGCATACTAAACATTTTTTTATACTTAAGTTCATTAATCTACTCGGCCCGAAAAATTGGCGCAGCTGGAAAAGGAAATGGAGCCAAACCTATGCAAATTTTTGGACTACTCATCTTCAATTTAGCAGCGATGAGACACTTCGCTTAAGTCATGATAACAATTTGAAGCATATCTTTTCCTATATTTTAGTTATGCATAAAAGTTTTGATCACTCACCTTATTCTTCTTCCGTGAATTTTGTTACCAAAAATATTCCCTTAAGCGTTGTAAGAAACTAAAATATGCTCACAAAAATCTCCTTCCGCAAATTTGTATAACACTGAAATTCCTCTATAGATTTAAATACACTGAAGACCCACTCAGAAAGAATACGAGTAGGATGAAATTTTAATCCGCAGGACGGTTCATTGCGCATGCGCATACTTAATACTCACTGCGATGGACATTTTTGTCCACTTATTAATATTTGAGCAAACATTAAACATAGAAAAATGTAAAAAAAATGTTAATCGATCATAATATTTAAGGATATTTCTTGATTTTACACTGAGCGTGTATTGCTTCATTTTCGGATATTCACATCTGCGCATGTGCCGTAAAACCTTCAGTTGATCAAATATTTTCTTTCAAATTTATCTGTTTTGTTCGTAACAGTGAAAATAAAAATTTCATGTGAATAATCAAACAATTATTCTAAATCTGTATGTTTTCTTAATAACAGCAAAAATGAAAATGTTATAAAATTTACAAATAATTATTTGAGATCTGCGCATGTGCCGTGGAACCTTTGGTTGGTCAAATATATTTTTTTTAATTTGTTTACATTGTTTGTAATAGTGAAAATGAAAATTTTATGTAAATTATCTAATAATTATTTGAAATCTGTAAGTTATGTTCATAATAGTAATAATAAAAATGTTATGAATTATTAAACAAATTATTTGAGATCTGCGGATGTACCGTGGAACATTTGGTTGTTTAAAAATATATTTTTAAATTTTTTTACATTGTTTATAATAGTAAAAATGAAAATTTAATGTGAGTTATCAAATGATTATTTCAAATCTGTAAGTTATGTTAATAATAGTAATAATTAAAATGTTACGAATTATTAAAATAATTATTGGAGATCTGCGGATGTACCGTGAAACCTTCGGTTGGTAAAATTTTTTTTTTTTTAATTTGCTTATTTTGTTTGTAACTGTAAAAATGAAAATTTTATGTGAATAATCAAACAATTATTATTTTTAATTTGTATGTTTTGTGTATGATAGTAACAGTGAAAATGTTATGATATTTAAGAATATGTGTTCGAGACTTGCGCACGTGAACCAGACAAGTTAATACTAACACTCATTAAAAGCAAAGCACAAAAACAAAATATATGTAAATTAAAAACGATAAATACATTTTTGACATGTAATATATATGCAAATCATTTATTTTGTTCTGACGTGAACAACAAAAATGTATGGAAAGAAATCTTTGAGATAACTATGACAATTATCAATCTTTTCTTTAAAAGATGTGTAAAATTATTCAAAATATTATGCTAGTTTATTGAATATTTCAGGGAAAAATATTTACCTGAACATACGGTAATACTTTGAGAATTTTTAGAAAATTAAACTAATCTACGTGGAAAAGCAAACATTATTTTTGGGACGATTTCCCACATTCAGCAGGAATCACTCAATTCCACAAATTGTAGGAAATATATCCACAATTCCAGGGAACATTTTTTAACTTTTGTATAAATTACCATAAGTTTAGGTAAATTATTCACAAAATTGTGGGTACTATCTAAGTTCCTAGATTTTAGTGAATTTTACAAAATTTTTTTGTAAATTATAAAAACTTTTGGAAAATTTTCCACAAATCTTAGGGAAAGTGATTTGAGTATAACAGCATATATATATTTTATATTTTTCCAGGGCACTATTGTATATGGTACTTTAAAAAATTTGCTTTTTGAGAATAATGTATATGAAGTTGGCGAATGCCATAAGCATCAGCAAAAGTTTGTGTACAAGCATGTAAAATTTTCTCACTCTCAGACGCTTTCAAGATGTAAGTGAAATGTCGTAAGATAGAGCCTATAGATTGACGTATGATTTTTCGTCTGAATCCCAACATCAATATGTTTTTGACCTTTGTTCACAAAAACGCGAATATCTTTTAAACTACACTTAAAGAAAAATATAATTAAACCAATGAAATGATTCACTTGTCTCGCATTCAAGCTATATTTTCTTATGTTAAATATGCTTTGCTTGGCCAAATAAAAATTACTTTTTTACAGATGTATATAGGTCTAAATTGAGAAAAGTTGAATTGCGAAACGTCACATATTATATAAATGAATGATTTGACATTAGCCTACTGAATGTAAAAATGATGATTTAAAAAATATCATCAAGTATAAAGCACAAATTCAAACGAATTAATTCTACTATATTTTGGACAATTCTTTTTACTTGATTATGGCAACAAATATAAAAAATAATTTACTGATTTTGGTATTTGCAAAAAGTGCAATCAATTTACCTTAGCGAATATGGAATAGGATTTTAAAAAAAAAATATTGGCAAAATATGCTCGAAATTCCCAGCGTCCTATAGTAAAAAGTGTAAGTTGCAACAAAACAATTTCTTAAATCACAATACTTCATGAAATACTAAAAATTACAACTGGTTTTATAAAGCAATATAGTGAGTGCGGAAAATCTACAATGGGAACGAAGTACACTAAAAGGTGTACATTGTAATACGCGCGTATAAATAACTCTGAAGTTAGATTACGAAGTCCGGACAAAGATATACGAGTATATTATTGGTGGGATCCGGAAGACAATTGAATACAATCCGGCAAAAATTTGTTAAGCAGTTTACAAAGGAAAGGTCACAGATTGTCAACGATACAATTAGAAACATGCTTATACAGTTTCATGTAAAAATTGACTTTTGCGGATTTAATCAAATCTCAATGTTTTTAGACTCACTGATTGAGAAAAAAATGAAATTTATCTTTGTGTCTGTTTGTCGTCGTTGTCATTTTTAAACAACGGTTTTGATTGTATTCATCGTAAATGCTTTTCAAGAATTGAAAGCTAAATTTTTCAGCAAAAATATATAAGCTTCGTGAAAAATATAGAAATGGGAAATTGTTAATCTTTAAAAGGTGTACAAATTTGTTTAAAATTGTTTTCGCGATTAAACGCATAGTTTTTGTTTTAATCGTGGAAAATAATATAAAGACAAATGAATTACATTTTCCGGATAAACCATGCAACATATGGTTCAATTTGAAAAATAGAAATGGTTCATTGTGAGAAGGTTACTAATTTTATGCGAACCATTTTTTAATAAGATGCATAGTTTCTGCTTTCATCGTGAAAAAATACATTGAAAGTAAAAAATTTAACAGGAAAAGCTGAGAGGTTCATTAAATTTGTAGCTTGAATAAATGGTTACTTCTTTTAGAACTTGTACACCAATAGATACCTGTCAAGACCTAGAAGGTTCCGTTTGTAGACACTTGAGTAGAAAAAAATGAAGACGCATTCACAAACCAACCGCTTGCAAAGCGGGGTTCTTGAATCAATGATTTACAGAATTTGTCTACCGCTGACTTAAGATGAAAAGTTTCTTGCATATGAATACGCCTTTATGTTTAGAAGTTTTCTATAAACTGCAAATGACATTTATCAAATCATTATATCTATTCTAATTGCAATAATATTTTTCACATTAATTCTCTTTATTAAATTATGTCCGCTAGTGTTCTATCACATATGCACTTAACGTAAAAGTTGTAATATTTACTAGATAAAATGTCGAAGTGGGCGAAGCGAAAAATAGGTTCTTTGGAAATATCTCTTTCAAAATTGGGTTGCCTTGAAGGTCTAATCGAAATCTTCATTAACACAAGTTTATCGTTTGGCTTCCTTGTCAGGAAGAGGGGTTCCTGTTTCTTGCAGTTCTTTAGGAATCGAAAGTTGAGTCAAATAAAAAACCCAGTTTTTTTATGAAATGTTCAACAGACAAAACTTTTATGTGAAACTGAATTTTGGGATTTAGTCACAGAAATTAATAAAACATACATTCAATTCAATAGAGTTTACCATAATATAGATAATTTTTTATTTTAGAAATACTTCAATTAAGTGCGAAGCACGAGACACGTGATGAGAATGCACTCATTAAGCCCAAAAGCCTTTTAACAAAACATAATTTGCATTCGTTATATTACAGAGTTTAATGGTAAATATCATTAACTTTAAATGGTACAAGCGTGAGTGATGTAAAATAAACAAGCGCGAAGCGCAAGATCCGGCCCATTTGCGCCCTACGCGCTCACAC
>JAUELO010036621.1:0-10500 GCA_032357855.1 Amphibolips quercusostensackenii | reverse complement strand
CACTTCTCCTAAATCTTGTCTTGAAACAAATCTTTTTCTAAAGCCAAGACAAGATAGCGCACTGGTCAGCTATGTTTTTTTATAGAAGCGTTGAGTAAGGAAGAATCGGCACAAATATCACAAAGTTGAAGCAGAAGATTATTTTTTTTTTGTAATGATTCTGGCGAAGATAATTGA
The DNA here is from genome assembly GCA_032357855.1 of Amphibolips quercusostensackenii. Taxonomy (NCBI): domain Eukaryota; kingdom Metazoa; phylum Arthropoda; class Insecta; order Hymenoptera; family Cynipidae; genus Amphibolips; species Amphibolips quercusostensackenii. Next base: position 10,323 of record JAUELO010036621.1, on the reverse strand, counting down.
ATCACAAACTCAACTAAAGAAAATAATCCCACTGAATTCACCTCAACATCTACTCAAGATATAAAATTATCTGAAGAAAAGCCTGAAATATCTCTATCATCAGACTTAACTAATTCTTAAGAAAAACCAAAGATAGATTTTTCTAATTCATTGGAAAAGATTCTGTTTTGGCCTAAAGAAGAATTGGAGGGGAAATCTGCGAAAATGTGCAAGCAAAAACGAAAATTGCCACCAATACTGACCAGTCAGGAATGACATAAAATAAAGCAAGAAGAAGCCTTAAAACTTAAATTGTAAGAAAATGCTGCAATGAGAAAGAAGCTTAGATTAGAAAAACGAATTTTAACGAAATTGTAAAAAGAACAGAATTAAATAATAAGAAGAAATGACAAAGTAAGAAAAAAAATGAAAATTACAAGAGAAGGCTAAAAAATTAAAAGACAACAGAAAAGACTGAAGAAAATGGAGTGTTTAAAAAAGTAAAAGAAAAAAGAACTCCGAGGAGAAAGAAAGGATGTGCAAATAAAAGATGATTTAAAGGAACTGAAAAGTAAGGAAGCTGTATTGACAAGACTGAAATGTGAAAACAAAGAATATGCATTGCTTTCAAAAAAAGTTATAAAGAAAAAAGTAGTTTATGATATTTTGTGATAGGTAATTAAATTTTTTTATTACCAAAGCTTTACAAATTGATTTAAATTTTAATGTCTAATGTGTCTAGAATCTACCTTGTCGACCATGTTATAAAGAAACAGCCTCCTCAGATATTATGTTTTTCGCAGTGTCTCGTCGCCCCGAAATTCGGGATGACTACTTCTATGTTTTTTATACGCTCGGCTAGTAATCACGAATTTTTGGGACGATTAATCCATTCCCTTTTCTAAGTCCCTTAATTTTCCAGGGCGACTAGACACAGCCTATTTTTTTATGAAATGTACTTAAAATATTTACATTAGCTTATTTCACTTTCGAAATTATAGCACATTTGTGATTAAATTATACTTTAAATAAAATGACTTATCAACACATGCATTTTTTATATAAAAAAGTTATTTATTTAAGATATATTAAACCTTAAGTGGTTTGCTTAAGATTTATATGCTTGTTAATAAATAAGATTTAAATCCGCAGCAATAGGCATCACGGTTCGCAGTAATACACACACGGTCTTTTTTTCAACCGCAGTAATATCTACAATATCTTCTTTATTGGATTTTTAATATTTATAATACTTTATGTCAGGTTTTTGTTTGATTTTTTTCTTGTACGAAATATATTATTCTTTAAGCTAAAACAAAAGAACAATATTATTTCAATATAAAACAGGTGAAAAATTGAATTTAAGTGAAGTTAAACCGAGACACCGCAGTGATTGGGACACTTACCTTATTATAAATGTTCAACTTACTTATATTTATATTCTTCTTTAAAAATTTAGTGATTGTAGTAGATTGATTATGAATGATAGCCTACCTTTCTAATTCTATATGCTCCTATCCAAGTTGGTTCGATCCTATCGTATCCTATGCGATCATATCCGACTCCGTCATATTTGTGTCCAGATGATCCTATATGATCCTATTTCCGAAAACGATTTCCAAAAACAGTCAAATAAGGACCATAACTACTATTACTACCTTTCAAATTTTATTCTGCTTAATTTCGATTAAAACTGAAATAATTTTTACTATTTAGGAATCTTTACTTTTCGCAATAAGGTTTGTGATGGTTGAGAGTTAATCCCTGATGCTATTGTTCCACGCGTTTACTTTTCTAAGTATCTGTCACTCGGACCCTCTCGACCGCTAATTTATCGCAATAGTGCTTCCCAGTTTGTTTGATTTTTATAAATTAGCATTTTTGTTCAATTAACTTAAGATGGCGATATATTATTTCCTCGTTACCCACGACAGACGGTGATTATTTCATTAATACTCACCAAAATATGACTGCCTACTTTAAGAAAATATAAATGTATGTTCCGCCTTGCAGATTTAGGTTCACAGACTTCAAAAACTGGGCCTGGTGTTTCTCGTTTAGGGATTTCAGCTTCTCTTGCCACACCTCATGCTCCAGATTCTTCGAACAGGTCTTCTCCTACTGCTGAGCCTCCTTTTCGTGAAACGTCCAGGTCTCTTCCTGACAAACGTTCGCCTTTATACCTGCTTGGATATACACCTGAAGAAATGAAATTTGTTCGATTGATTCCCAATACGAATCCGTTCCGCCGTTTTGAAATTAGATTACACACTTTTCCTCGCGGTAAACCAATTTACCTGAGAGATCATAATGTCCTTCTGCATGTGCCAAGCGAAGAAAAAACTGTATTATCAACGTCCGATGGAGAAGTTTTTGCAATAGTAGAGACTCCTGGATGTCTACGCGGACTGTATACAAAAGTATTAGGCTGTCGAAAACGGGCAAAAATAAACATGTACAGTGACTTCATCGAAGAAATGACCCCAGAAGAAATCCGGGAAACTCCATTAGGCAGCCGTTCAACAATCTCAACGAATTTCAGCATCCTTGATGCGAAAACAGGTAAGATATATATTAAGATCTAAAGAAGTAAGATTCATAATTTTATCGATAACTGACAATTATTTCAGTCGATATTCTTTTTTAATTTAAAAATAAATTCTAAACTCATAGCGCCACCGCAGTGCTATATTCTAAAGTACAATTTATGTATTTTCAGTTCGAGTATTTATATATAACTATTTGTGATACAAGTGCAGCAATCACACGAATAGCAATCGCGTGCACGTGTTTTGCACGCTATTTTTTGATAACAATCATCCAAGAACATTATTCTGCACTTTTTTACACTTTACGCTAAATTTTTGATCACGTATGATGGTTTTCAGTCAAATTTCTGTATAATTTTTTAAAAGGAATTTTTAAAAATATTTTTATTTTGCCGGTGTACAAAGTTAATTTGTTACTCTCTACACACTTTTACTTCGTAAAATATTCTTAAAATATATATGTTTTAAAGGACGCATGAGCCACTATTATTCTCGGACAATTTGTTGGATTAAGGCACACTGCATATCATTAGGCGGCATGAACGTCCTCATTTTCGCTGTGGATATTAAAAAAATGATTGTCCTCTATTGCTGTTCCTTCAATTTTTTAAAGATTTCTAAAAGAATGTTCATAATTATCGCAAAGCCATTCTCGAAAAAGATGCCCGGAAAATTCAATTCATTCAATTAATTTTTTTAATTTTCCATTCATCAATCTTATTGCTTTGTATGTATAAATTATACAGAGGTTTTTACAAAAAATCAAATAATATGCAGGGTAGAAAAAAAACAACTTTTGCACCATTTAATCCTGAATACAAAATGTCCATAAAATTAACGTCCATAAACATTATTCTGTATCAATGCTAATTTGAAAGAAAACTTTATGTGCCTCGGGCGATATATAAATATTACCGATTTACAAATTTGAAGGACATTCTACTTTTGGGTTTTAGCGACAGAATCGCGGAAATTATTTACGAAAAAAGTAATTAAGGACCACCCTCACCATCATACGTTTGTCTGCTTGCAGAAAATATAAGGCTCTGTTTCTTTTTGCAGGGTTAAGTTCACAGACTGCGGGTTCTTCATCTCCTGATGTGCCCGCTCTTCGTAAGAGGTACAGGTCTTCTCTGCCTGTCCGTCCTTTACCTGTATCCATACTTGGATATAAACTTGAAGAAATGAGATGCATTCGGCTTATTCCCTTAACAAATCCGCACCGTCAATTTGAAATTCGAACATACACTTTTCCTCATGATAAACCAATTCACCTGAAAGGAAAAAAAAATGCACTTCTGCCTATGCCGACCGAAGAACAAACTGTATTATCAACGTCCGATGGAGAAGTATTTGCGATAGTAGAGAATCCTAGAAGCCTTCGTGGAATGTACACAATAAAAACTGAATTTCAAAAACGGGCAAGAATAAACATGTACAGCGGTGCGGTTGAAGAAATGACCGCTGAAGAAGTTCAGGAAACTCCATTAGGCAGGCATACGCCAATCTTAGACTGTTTTAAAATAGTAAGGTTAAACGTCTGTCCGCCACATCTGCCAGGTTCCCAACACTGAACAGATTTGAAAGTTATATTTTAAGATATTTTCGAATTTCCAATTTCTCACGTTGAAGTCCCTGAAATGCTAAAAAAAATGTACACCGCTATCTAATCCACTTATAATGAACCCCCTCACCCCTCTTACTGTACGTAATTTATCGTTCCCAAACATAATTAGATATGGGACTTGAAACTAAGAAAAATTTGTGTATTCAAGATAATACATGCTTTGCAGAGCAAAAACTTAATTTTGATACCAAAAAACAAATTTTTAATTAATAAAGATTTTTTGTTCAAAAAAAAAAAAAATTACCTCAATTGTTATACCTTCAAGCCAATGACGAATTTTCTGTTCAAAAATGGAATTTTCAACCAGCAAATATAAATTTTGATCAAAGAAAATAATTTTCAACAACATAGCTCCATTTTCAAAAAAAGAGATAAGCCTTCATAAGGAAAAAAAATTCAACTAAGTAGTTCAACTCTTCCCGCGCAGTCGAATTTTCAATTTGAAAAGATCAGTTTTTAAGAAAATAGTTAAAGTTTCAACCAAAGATAGAAATTTTTAACTAAAAATATAAATCTGGAATTTGAAAATGAATTCTTAATAGAGTGGTTCTACTAACATTTTCAAACAAAATAGTTAAATCTTTACGCAAAAAAGATTAATTTTCAACCAAACAATTGCTCTTTTATCCAAGAAAGATGAAATTTTAACTAAAATAGATGAATTTTTTTATCATAAATGCGAATTTTCAGTAATTTTGAATTTTCATCTGAAAAATATTTTACTTTGACTTTTCAACCTCAAAATATGAGTTTCAAACAAGAAGCAAATTTTTTTCGAAGACACTTGAATTTTCACCCTAAAAAAGACAAATTTTCAACGAAAAATTTAAATTTTAACCAAAAAGGATGACTTTTTTACAAAATTGATTTTAATTTTTAGCCAAGCAGTTACATTTTTATTTAAGAAAGACGCAATTCCTACAAAAAGTAGACTAATTTTTAAGTAAAATAAAAAATAAGAAAAATAAATTTTTATCCAAAAAAGATTTTAGTTTGACCTTTCAACATCAAAATATGAGTTTCAAACAAGAAGTAAATTTTCTTCGAAGACACTTAAATTTTTAACCTAAAAAAGACAAATTTTCAACGGAAAATTTGAATTTTAACCAATAATGATGACTCTTTCACAAAATTGTTTTTGATTTTTAGCCAAGCAGTTACAATTTTATCTAAGATAGATGCAATTCCTACAAGAAGTGGACGAATTTTTAAGAAAAATAAAAAATAAACAAAATTCAATATTTATCCAAAAAATATTTCTGTTTGACTTTAAGACATCAAAATGTCAGTATTAAACAAGAAGTGAATTTTCTACGAAGATGTTTGAATTTATAACCCAAGAATACTAATTTTCTACAAAATAGTTGAATTTTCAACCATAAAGTATGACTTTCTAACAAAATAGTTGAATATTCAACCAAATAGTTACATTTTTATCCAAGACAGATGCAATTTCTGCTGAAATTAAAAAATTTTTAAATCGAAAAAAAAGAATTAAAACAATTTATTAAAATTTTTTATTGAAAATGATTTCATCAGTCTTTTTAACATCAACCCCAAAAAAACGGATTTTTAAGAATAAAGTTGAATTTTTGACCAAAAAAGGTAAATTTTCAACAAAATAATTTTAAATGCTTAACTAAATCGTTGTATGTTTATCCGAAAAGATTTAATTTCTACTAAAAATATATATTTATTTTTAAACTAACAACACACATAACAAAAAAATATTTAAATTTTCATCCAAAAAAGATTTTAGTTTGACCTTTCAACATCAAAATATGAGTTTTAAACAAGAAGTAAATTTTCTACGAAGATGCTTTAATTTTTAAGCGTGAAGGATGACTTTTTATCAAAATTGTTGAATTTGAAATCTGACGGTTTTATTTTTATCCGAGAAAAATGAAATTTTCACTAAAACAGATAAATTTCTAAATCAGAGAAAAGAAATCAAAAAAATATATTCAGATTTTCATCCAAAAATGATTACACTTCACTTTTTAACGTCAACCCCAAACAAAGAGAATTTTCAAAAATGCAATGTCATTTTCAACCAAAAAGGGTAACTTTTTAACTTCATTCTGTTTAATTTGTAACCGAATAGGTCCATGCTTATGCAAAAAAGAAAGCAATATCTACTAAAATAAATAAATTTTTTTTTTAGAAAGATATGTTCAAAAAAATTGTTAAATATTTATCCAGAAAAGATTTCAGTTGACCTTTCAACACCAAATATAAATTGTAAGCAAAAAGTAAATTTTCTACAGAAATAGTTGAATTTTCAATTTGAAAAGATAAATTTTTTGTCAAACGGTTGAGTTTTTAATAAAGAAAAATGACTTTTCAACAGAATTGTTGAATTTTCAATGAAATAGTTGCATTTGAATTAAAGAAAAATGAAATTTTCACTAAAACAGATGAATTTTTTAATTAAAAAGGCAAATGCAAAATTATTTCAATTTTCATTTTAAGAAAATATTTTAGTTTGACTTTTCAAAACCAAAATATATGTTTTAAACAATAAGCAAATTTTCTACGAAGACACAGGAATTCTCAACACAAAAAGGCGAATTTCGAACATAACAGTTGAATTTTTAACCAAAAAGGATGACTTTATGACAAAATTGTTAAATTTCCAAACAATAGCTGCATCTTTATCGAAGAAAAATAAAATTTCTACTAAGACGGATGGATTTTTAAATCAAAAATAGAAATTTATAGAAAAAAATTTTTATCTAAAATATATTTTAGTTTGATTTTTCAATACCTATATATAAGTTTTAAAACAGAAGTACATTTTTTACGAAGATACTTGAATCTTGAGCCTGACAAAAAATTTCATAAAATTAGTTGAATTTTTGACCAAAAAGAATGACTTTTAACAAAATTGTTTTGAATTTTTAATCTAATAGTTGCATTTTTATCTAAGAAAGATGTAATTTCTACTAAAATAAATAAATTTTTTAATTAAAAAGGAAAATTTTCAAAAAAAACTGGTTGAACATTTATCCAGCAAAGATTTTAGTTGACTTTCTAACAGCAAAATATGAATTTTAATCAAAAAATGATTTTTTTTAAATAGTTAAATTTTTAACCTAAAAAGAAAAATTTTCAACAAAACAGTTTAATGTATAACCATAAAAGATGACTTTTTAACAAACAAGCTACGAAAAAAATAGTCAAACAAAAGCTGTTTTTCCAAAAAAAGCTACAAATTTGCCAGCAATAATTTTTTAATGGAACGCGTTGTTTTAGTTTCAATCATAAAAATAAAATAAAAAATAAACAAAATTACATTTTTAGACAAGCAAGACAAGATTAGAAAAAAATTAATTGACAAAAGTTACTTATCCAAAAAAGAGATACAAATTTGTTGTTAATAATTTTCTCATAGGAAGCGTAATTTTTGTTTCAATCGTAAAAATATTAAAAAAATAAGAAAATTAAATTTTTTGAAAAACGAAAGAGGTATAAAAAAAAAATTAATTGACAAAAGTTTTTCATCTAAAAAGAATCTCCAAATTTCTTATAAATAATTTGAGGACAGGATCAGTAGATTTTCTTTTAATCGTAAAAAATAAGATAAAAAATAATTAAATTAAATTTTTGAAAAAACGGGACAAATGACGAATAAAAATAAAAAGACAAAAGTTATTTAACCAAAAAAGATATACAAATTTGTTATAAACTCTTATTATAAAAATATATTAAAAATGAAAAATTAACTTTTTGGAAAACAAACACAAGCTACAGTAACATTTTATTTAACAAAATTTTTCGCCTAAATTTATTCTACAAATTTGCTTAAAACCACCTGACGTACAGTGGATCAAAATGAAAAAATGTTCAAAATGCGATTACGGCTACAATTTTTAACCAATTAATTTTTTTCGCAAATAAGAGCTAGCTAAATTCTTAAAAGATCCTTCAAGGCCAGATGAAAAAAAAAATTATTTTTTACTTTATTTATGCACAAAGTTGGCAAAAATCGTAAAATTTAAGATATTGTTACTATAAGAACACGCAATCAATTCAAAATGATTGATATTAGCCTTCAATCTATGAATAAACATTACGGAAACATAACCTGATAGTTTTTTAGCAATAAATAAATTGTTATTAACAATTTTATTGTTATAACAATGCTAGTTGATTTTTAAGTAGTTTTTGATATTTATTAAGCGATTTTCGTTTTTAATCCAATTCAGTGTAACATAAAAACACATGAAGGCAAAACGAAATATATTCCCTAATGTCTTTAACAAATTCTATAAACAAACGCGCAGTTTGAGCATTTTTTCAGTTTTTCAGGTACTTTTCTTTAAAGTGATTTGTTTGACTTAGGAGTGATGTTGCAATAAACTATGTTGTTCTTTTATGACAATCTTGTGATTGTTATAAGCAAATTTTATAAACGAAAGCACATTTTGAGCAATTTTCAAGATTTTTAGTTACTTTTTTTTTTAAACGTACTTTGTTAGTCTTGCTAGTGATACTTTTCTCAAAGATATTGTCATTTTATGACAAATGTAATTGCTATAAGCAAATTTTATTAATGAATGCGCAGTGTGATCAATTTTTGAGTGTTTAAGGTACTTTTTGTTTAAACTTGCTTTGTTGGGCTGGCCGATATTTCAATAATTCAGTTTGGTGTTATTATAGAATAAATATCAAAAGGATCTTACTTTTTTTTAACTAGTAGTTCCTGAGCTTCTGAGTCTAGTTTCGATCCTTATTTGGTTGCTTGATTTCTCTCTCTAGCTATTACTGGATGAGATGAGATCAACAATTTGTGAGTCAAGTCTTTGTTAGTGACAACTTGAATGAATTTTCTGGTATAAAAAACCTCTGATGCGACGATCATCTTTATATCCTGATTCTTGTGCTTCTTCAGTCAGCTAATCAATAGGAAGAAGGTCTGATGAAATTTGTTTATATCAATGACGAAATTGTTATAAAATGACAATATAGTTTATTGAAACATCACTGCCACGTCAAACAAAGCAAATTTTTAAAAAAGTACCTCAAACACTCAAAAATTGCTCAAACTGCGCATTAGTCTATAAAATTTGTTTATAACAATGACATTTGTCATGAAGTAACGATATACTTTACAAAAGCATCACTAAAAAGACTAAAAAAGTACGTTAAAAAAAAGTAATTGAAACTCTTAGAAATTGCTCAAACTGTGCATTTGTTTATAAAATTTGTTTATTTTAATTACAAAATTGCCAGGAAATGAGAACATAATTTATTGCAACATCACTCTTAAGTGAAACAAAGCACTTTCAAAAAAAAAGTACCTCAAACACTCAAAAATTGCTTAAACTGCGCATTTGTTTATTAAATTTGTTTATAACAGTAAGAAATATATTTCGTTTTGTGTTCAATGCTTTTATGTTACTTTAAATTGGATTAAACACAAATCGCTTAATAAAGATCTAAAACCACTCAAAAATCACGTACCATTGTTTATAACAATACAGTGTTTAATAACAATTTATTAATTTTTAATAAACTATTAGGTTATTTTTCACGAATGTTTATTTATTAATTGAACACTAATATCAATTATTTTGAATTAATTGAATTAATTATATTAATTAATAAATTGAATTAATTAGTAACAATATCTTAAATTTTCCGATTTTTGCCAACTTTGTGTATAAATAAAGTAAACAAATTTTTTTTTAATCGGCCTCAAGGGATCTCTCAAGAATTTAGTTAGCTTTAATTCGCAAACAAAAATTATAATCGGTTAACAATTTTAGCCGAAATCGTATTTTGAACATTTTTTCGTCATTTTGCTTCAGTGTGCTACGGTATGTGAGCCACGGTATACATACAGTGTTTAGGCCTGCGTTTTAGTCACTCACGGTACTTACGGCTGCGTTGTAGGCACTAGGGTGGTTTTCATCTTTTTTACATTTACACTTTTGGTGTTCATCAAATCTCCATGTTTTGAGATACCAGATAAGTCTCGTGAAAAATCAGTGCATGTCCGTCTGCACACCCCACCCCCATACACCCAGAAAGTAGGTAACTAAACCTCATCTAGTCAAACGCCATTAAAGAAAAATTAATCCGATTCGACGAATCAGGTAAATAACCATTGATCATGTCAAATGTAGTAAGACCAAGAAAAAAATTCTTCTTATTTGACATTCT
>JAUELO010036598.1:0-10501 GCA_032357855.1 Amphibolips quercusostensackenii | reverse complement strand
TAGACTAATATTGCACTTTCAGCTGCGCTGTACACTTATGAGGTATCAGTAGTTGCGCGCAAGGGCCATATCGCACTTTTGGCTATGCAGTGGTCTCAAGTGTCATACTTAGTTGCGCTCTAAAATAATATTGCACTTTTTGCTGCGCATTAGACTTTTGGCGTATTTTTCGTTTCGGACTAGATTTATAAAGCCCTCACCACTGTGCAGTACACTTATAAGGCATATGTGGTTCCGCACTAATATTATGTAGAACTTCTGTCTGCGCAGCAGCCTTAAGTGAAATATTAGTTTGGGCAAAAGTGTTATATTTCTCTTTTAAATCCGCAGTAGACTAAAAGGCATACTTAGTTGCTTAAAAAAGTTCTATTGCACTTTTGTCTGTGCATTAGACTTTTGAGGCAATAATGGTAGCACAAAAAAGTTAAGTCACACTTTCGTTTGCGCGAAATTGTTACAGCAAAATTCTACTACGCAAAATATACGATTGTATTGCGCAACAGAGACTGCATACCAGTATACTATGCGGCATAAAAATGTGACACGACACTAGCGCGCATTTATATGTTTCACCTCATTATACTGCACACCAGTAAACTCTACTACAGTCTACTGCACAGCTTAAGGTGCAAGGTAACTTGACTGCGCAGCCTTGTGTGTCATGAAATTATACTGAGAAACCATGAAACTAAAAAAACTACAGTACGCAACCGGAAATATGGCATAATTCTAGAGCAAAGCCATGAATACCATACAATCCTACTCCGCAACCATAAACCCCACATGAGTCTACTGCGCATTTTTAATTCTCATGCAATTGCACTGCGCAGTCAGAATCCTAAAAAATGTAGACTGTGCAGCTGTAACACCACCACATATTTATAAAAAAAGCGTGTATGTCTCGGAGGCACGGTAGAAGTGAAACATAAAAAGAATGTTTAAGTGAAACGAGGATATGGAATTCATGGAATTAATGGAATTCAATGGATTCATGGAATTCAATCAATTAATAGAATTAATGGAATTCATGAATATCGTGGAATTTAGAGAAATTAGAAAATTTATGGAATTCATGGAATTCGAAGAAGTCATGAAATTCATGGAATTCAAAGAAATCATAGAATTCATGGAATTCATGCGATTGATGGAATTCATGAAATTCATGCAATTCATGAAATCCATGTGATTTATGGAATTCAGGAAATTTATAAAATTTATAGAATTCATAAAATATGTGGAATTAATGGAATTCATGGAATTCATGGAATTCATGGAATTCATGGAATTCATGGAGTTCGTGGGATTTAGAAAAAAATGGAATTCATAGAATTCGTGGAATTTGTGAAATTCATTAAATTCATGGAATTCACAAAATTCATAGAATTTGTGGAATTCATGAAATTCATAGAATTCGTGGAGTCCGTAAAATTTATGAAATTCATCGAATTCATGAAATTCATAAAATTTATAGAATTCATGAAATTCATGAAATTTATCAAATTCATGAAATTAATTGAATTCATGGAATTTATGGAACTTAAGGAATTGATGGAATTCATGGAACCTGAGGAATTGATGGAATTAAGAAAATTCAAGGAATTTAAGCGATTCATAAAATTAACGGAATTAAAGAAAATTATAGAATTTCAAGAATAACGCAAATTCCACGAATTCTTTACATTTTGCGAGCTCAATAAATTTCGTTCTATAAATTTCATTAATTTCTTGAATTTCGTGATTTTCATGAATCACATGAATTGCATGAATTCTATAAATTTCGTGAATTCCATGAATGTCGAAAATTTCATGAATAAAACGAATTACATTAATTCCGTGAATTTCACGATTTCCACGAATTCCATGAATTCCATGAATTCTGTGATTCCTATTGTTTCCATGATTTGCGTAAGTTTTATGAATTTCCTGAATAACATGAAGTCTTTCAATTCCGAGAATTCCTTAAATTCAATGAATTTCTTGAATTCCATAATTTCCGTGAATTCCATAAATTCCATGAATTTTGTTAATTCCATGAATTTCGTGAATTCCTCAAATTCTGAGAATTTCTTGAGCTCCGTAAATTCCTTTAATCGCGTAAATTCTTTGAACTCTATGAATTCCGTAAAATCCATAAATTTCATAAATTCCATGAATTTCGTGAATTCCATAAATTTTATGAATTCTGTGAATTTCATGAATTTTATGAATCAGATAAATTTCGTAAATTCCATAAATTCAGTGAATTCTATCAATTCTATAAATTTTGTACATTTTATGTATTTCATAAATTCCATGAATTTCATTAATTCCATGAATTAAGTGAATTCTATGAATTTTATAAATTCCATGAATTTTATGAATTCCGTAAATTCCATGAATTTTATAAATTCCATGAATTCCATAAATTTCATGACTTTTATAAATTCCACGAATTCCCTAAATTCCATGAATTTCATGAATTCCATAAATTCTATGAATTTCCCGAATTTCATGAATTTTATAAATTTCATGAATTTGATCAATTCCATGAATTTCGTCATTTCAAGAAATTCTGTAAAGTCCATTAATTCCATGAATTCTGTGAATTCCATGAATTCTGTGAATACCGTGAATTCTATGAATGCCGTAAATTCTATGAATTCCGCAAATGCTATGAATTCCTTGAATTCTATGAATTTCTTGAATCCTATGAGTTCCGCGATTTGCGTAAATTCCATGAATTCCATCAATAAATATGTAGCCCCAAAAAATTCCGGTCCGGATTTCGCACATCACTACATTAAACACCTTATTCATTTTTGTTAGTATTATTTGTTAAAACAACTTGACACTTAATATAGTGTATATAATAAGTGTATATAATATAGTGTAATATAATAAGAGTTATATTTTACTATGCACTGCTAAAATATAGTATTGCTATTCTTATGTGTTTATTCACCTCTATATATAGCTTGAGGTACAGTTTTAAAATGAAATACAAGTCAAGAACAGAGGTATCTTACAATAAGAAGAAAAACGAACTTTCTTGATGCATTTACTGATTCCTTTTTTTCTTCTTCAAATATATTTTATGTATCCGTTTATTTACTTTTTCATTAAAATAGGTTGCATGAACTTTTTTTGGATATTCCAGAAGAAGACCGTCGAAATAGAATGTCATGGATTCGAGGTAGAAACAGGGAAACTTTTTCAAAGGAAAAACCAGCGGCAACTGTTCTTAGAGATTCTTTCGCAATGTACAATAAATGTTGTCCTGATTCGGCAATTTTATTTTAAACCATGCGCTGTGCTCCATAATCAGCTGCCATGCAAGCAATACGCTCGTTCTGAATTAGTTGATCTAATCATTCTTCGCACGAAATATTTACTAGAATAGCTTCATCTAGTAAATAACGAAACCTTTTGTTTGTTGATTTATTTAGAAAAATAAACAGACACTTGTATGAATGATAGTTTAAAACCTAGATTCAATTATATCTTGGATGGTTTTCAATGTTTGGACAGATTGTTTCTGAAAGATCACGTCATTAAATGCGGTATAGATGAGCAACGAATTCAAAATATAACGTCGAATTTAAGCCACAAAATTGTTTTGAACACATACCCCCCTTCCCTCGTTCATCCCTCATATAAGACAGTACAGAAAAATTGTTGACCATGTTATACATAAAAGTTTATTGTTTTTTATTGATTCTGCATCTAATCAAAAGGTTACAAGAGCTCAAGATCGACCAGAGAGTTTTTCTTATTCTGTGTCTATATATTATTTTCCCAATACCTGCGTCGGAACTTGCTACTTACCCGTTCGTTCTCAAGAATTCAAGTCCGTCTTTACTCAATTGGTAACGTCACAGCTAAGCAATTTGCTGTTTAGTTCTCTAGAGAACTAAGGATTGCCATGCGCATCCTCAATCTACCTCTTCTCCATGAATCTGCGCATCCCAACTCAGATTCTTAATAGCGAACGTGGTAGCTCATCCTGACCCGGTGATGGGGGAAAGCATCGTGTGCGACGAGCGGGAGACGTCGATTATCATCTCGCTTGATTTGCTATTCTCGCTACGCTCACAGGCAAACTTCAGGCTCGTTGAAAATCGACGCCATCTCCCGCTTGTTGTAAAATCTACTATTTTTAGGTTTTATGGTAAGAAAGATGCCCTGGTACTCCTAGTAGGAACTACTTATTATTGTAAGGACGTTGGCTGAAGTCAATGAAATACAAGGAAATAATTTAGATTTTTTTAATGCGTTGATCTTCTACTATCTGCAAAATAAAAAACCTGTTTCACTATGTCCCATTTATATTTAGCATCTTTTTCAAAAAGGACAAAATGACTTACAAGGACTGTGTTTGCTTCCAGTTTAATTAAGTTAATTGAAGCTAATTGTTGTTCATCTCTATGAATCTTGTGAGGCTTAGCATGCGTATAATAAATTTGTGATGTTAAAAATTGTAGTCCTTTAGAAGACTTAGTTTCCATAGTTTACTTCCTTCTGATAATTTTACCAAAATGCATTTTTTCAACAGCTTTTGTCATGCAAACTTTTTCAGTTAATAAGGTAAACGTGTATAAATTTGGTTACAAATTAAGTCATTTTGGAAAACAAGCATAAACATACAATCATTCGCAAGAAACTGAACAAGTGTCTATTGATGAACTAGTATAAAAAATTGCTTGAACAAATGAAGATTATAATCAATAATAAAGTGCTGTGAAGTAAATGAAAAAGTACGGAATTTCCTTCTTAGAAAACCTCACAAAATAGAGAGATCGTTGCTCTGATGTGTCGAAAAAAAAATTGTAATGCCTTTTTGATATCTACAATTTTTGAATTCAATAATTGATGCGAAATATGAACGTGCTAGTTGCTTGCTAAGCTTTGATGTATGTACGTATGTTTTCAGTATCGACAAGTCTGTAGCATAGGAGTATTGATTTATAAATTTTTAGAATGAAGGCGACCTTTATAAAAATACTGAAAGTTTTATATTTATGTTATTTATTCAATTAGAGGAATTTCTATAGTTGGATAAAAAAATATCGATTCATCATAAAAAAATTTTCTGGAAGGTTGTGTGTAAAATGAATCGACAAACATTCTAAAACATTCTATTTCTAGTTATGGCTTAGAAAACATTCTAGAAACTAGAAGACATAAAAATTGAAACCCAATTGTTTTAAGTAAAAATAGATATTTATGTTATCATTTACAGACATTATTTATTTCACAATATGGAGATCTTAAGTGGTTTTTGATATTCTTCTGTCAAAACTTATAGTATACTATTTCCTTGTATTTTTCATAGCTGCATTTCGTCGTTCAGAGAAATTGGGAGAAATGAAAAAGGGGATGAAACAGATGCACTAAAAATTGGGGACGACTAGTCAAAATTATGAAAATTATTTGATAACTCATTCTGAATTTTGGGACGGTGGGGAATTCCGATTTAATTCCTTCACTACTAAGAAAACTAATTATTTAATACGTGAATGAAGGTGCCAAGTGACAAATAATGATCTATTTTTTGTCGCAAATGAAAATCGTTCTACATTACTTTTCTACTTTTGACCACCCTTTCCCATATGATTAGCGAACTTGAGGCTAGAACGCAGAAGGCTTTTGGGTTAGTTCTGCTCCTTGTGGAGATTTACGAATCAAAGTTTTTGATATCCGATTTTTAATATTAATATTGAAAATCAATACATAAGTCCAAAAAACTGAACTTTTACTTCTAAAAATATCGAATAGCATCAAATATCTCACGTCGCACTATCAATCTATTAGTATCTGCTATACCAACAATTAAATTTTTAGCCCCAGAATAATATAATTTATATTTTTAATGCGTATTGCAGTATTGCATATAATGTTAGACGATTCCTGGTGAACAAAATTTTATTTGATGACGCCATCGTAGTTCCACGGATGCTAATGACGCATCAATATTTTCCTCTAAATCTCAATAAAATAAATTGCACCACATTACAACTATTTTTAAAAATAGACGGAGGGGGTAAATAACACGTAAGGTGATGAGTTAAAATAAGAATAATAACATCGGAGCTTTTTAAGGCTCTCTCACCTACGAAGTCTAATGTAAGATGCCTAGTTATGAAAAAAGCGACTTAATGCAAGTGCGATCAGAAGTTGAACACTCTCTTCTACCAAAGAGACTTGCTAATCTAGAGCTGAAAGTGAAATATAAAATTAATGTCATCAAGAAATTGTCGACTATAAGTACGGATTGACATTCTTGGCAATTGTGGATGATTAATTTTCACTTTTTCTTCCCAAGAGAATGGCTACATTGTTTTAAGAGGATAAAGCTCTACTGACGAAAACCATGAAAGCATGTAAGGAGAAAGATCCCTATATGTTGTATTTAGGTGGTGTGTACAATCAAATTAAATTTGTGGACAGTATACACAAGGTGTGAAACTTGCGATTAACTCTCATTTTTTCAAAACCGTCAATGCAAGTAACATCACCATGTCATATACTCTTCAAAAATTATATGTCACATTCTACATCATATAATCTAAATTCATATATTGCAAATGAAGTCATTGTAAAATCCGGAACTCAAAAAGACGGAAGCTTGACTTTAGCAGTGAATCTAGCTTAAAGCCAACCAAGTACAATAGTAACTCTATAATCTAAAGACTTAGGAAATCGAGCGCAAAATGATGCTTTTCAGTTACTAAATGTCGAGTACAAATTTACACTATACCGCTTCATGAGATTTTCAAAATGTGATTTGTAAAACTCTCTGCATCTATCAACATCAAAAGATGATGTTTTAACCTAGAAGATTGATTTTCAGAAAATGGATTCAACCTGAAAATAATGAGATTTGAACAAATTCGTTATACTTTCAGCTTACTAACAGAACAATTTATTTTACACATATTGAATTTTAG
Source organism: Amphibolips quercusostensackenii (assembly GCA_032357855.1). Classification (NCBI taxonomy): domain Eukaryota; kingdom Metazoa; phylum Arthropoda; class Insecta; order Hymenoptera; family Cynipidae; genus Amphibolips; species Amphibolips quercusostensackenii. The sequence continues at coordinate 3,575 of JAUELO010036598.1, read as the reverse complement.
TTGTATAGCAATCTAATTTAATAATGCCGAAGAAACTAGTGTAGATCTTATAATCTGCTATTTGTATGGATTACAAGTAATAAAGTTATTACATTTTCATTATTTTTTGTAATGTATAATAAAGCAGAAATGAAATTTTTAATAAAAAGGATAAAGTGGATAAAAAGGATAAGAAAGAGGCCCAGGTGAAAAAATTATATAGAGTTTATAAATAGTGGACAAGAGAATGGTATTTTTAATTTTTACATTTTTATTCTGATGAATAGGTATTAGTTTTATGTAAAATTTGACTTTATCAGTCTTCTGTCTGTATGTCTGTAGATATCTATGTATGTATGTATGTATATCTATATCCTGCAGGCACGATAACTTTTGAAAGACTAATCAAATTAGATTAAGCTTTGGCACACCCTTTTAGAGCATAGCAAGACAGGATAAGTTTATTAGACAGGTATTTTGGATGAAAATTCAATTGGTTGGAGCATTTTCAAAATTTTTAAAAACATTTTTTGTAAGATTAATAAATTTCATGTACAGCTTTCCGTAGTACTTGGAAAGTTAATTAATTTATCCAAATACATTTTTCTCATGAAAAAAAGTTATCCGAGTTACAGCATTTTTGAAATTCAAAGACACAAAAGAAATTGCAAATTTTACGCCAAACAATTCACGATATAAAAAAAGTCGAGGAGCGAAAAATCTTGCTTTTTTTAAGCGTTACATGACTATTATAACAATTTTTCAACCTTTTTTAAAAAATCCATAATCTAAATTTTTGATCACACAAAAAATAATGAAAAATCAAGAAATTTCACTTTGCAGCTGAACTATGCAAGATACAAAAAAAATTATGAAAAAAATTATGCGACCAAAAAAGATCTACAAATTCGTCGAATTTCATTTTCTAGTAGAACGCATAAATTTTGCTTTATTTGCAAAAAGGAGCATTAAAAATAAGAAATTGAATTTAAAAAAAAATGACGCAAGCTACGAAAAAAATTAAAAAGCAAAAGTTATTTATCCGAAAAAGCTGTAAATTTGTCATAAATCATTTTTTTTAAATGCACAGTTTTTGTCTTAATTGTGGGAAATGACGTAACAAATAAATAATTAATTTTCATATGACTTAGCCCTCTTCTTTTAATTCTAAATATAGTTCCCCATGAATAAAACAAACACTGTTTCAACAAAAATGAAATTTTGTTTCTGGTAGCATTTTCAAGTTGAACCATAGCTAAAGGAATTAAACGTTTTTCTTTCAATTTTTAATAAAGTGTGAAAAAATGCAAAGTATTCCAATAATGTTATAATTATATCAAAGGTTATCGTATTGGTGGAGAAATTTCGCCGTGCCCAAAAATGTATAATTAATTATTGAACAATTAAGCGCAAAGCTCGGGTATTGTAATAAAAATGTGTTTTTAAGGCCGATAGAGCCTTTAGTTAATAATCTTCCTTTTCAATCTTAAATAGAAGCAAATTTGAAAATTACTCTTATCATAGAGATTTTGACAATTTATTAATATTTGCAAGTAAAAGTCTTCTTTTTATCTGAGCTGAGCACAAAGTGCGAAAACCAAATAGAGCCGAGCGTGCAGCGCGAGGGAAAAGGTATTTGAGCGCGTAGCGCGAGATACATATATTACTGAGCGTTCTAGGCTTCTTCAAACTTGCGAGCGAAGCGCACGATGAGAATGTGCCTGCGAAGCGGGAAGATTTTCTAAATAAATTTTTCTTGTTAAAATAAATTTTGAATATCAGTGTTTTTTACAATATATATCTTTTTCACCTGGAAGAGTCTTGAATGAATATAAACCTGAAATCAACTTTTATAATGTTAAAACCAGTGTTGAGCCTTCACTATTGCTTAAAACAACTGAAATTATATAATCGGAAGAAGTAAAGAAATACAAATGTGCGAGGTAAAAAAGAGATTTATTTAACATATAGCATTATGATTTCTGCATGTTTCCCAAAAGTGTTTTAGCATTTTGTTGAAATGCAGAGAAGCTTTTAAGGCTTTTATCCTGTAAAGACTTGGCACCTCCGAGAGCACCGATAATCAGGATGACTAGCTTGATAGAATATTACGAGTATAACCGTTGCAACTTCCTTATTAGGTCTTCATACCTCTATTTCTTTCCATTCTGCTTGGCTATGATGTTACTTTCAGCTGGTACTGGAAATTTAATTATGAAAATGGTTCGTTTCTTAAAGTTTAGAAGAACTGTGTTAGGCCTCGAGTGCGCAACAGAAACAATTATGGAGAATATGAAGTTCCAGTATATGCGGCACTTCTTATTTTCGGCATTTGACTTAATTTCTCCAGGAGCGTATGGCGGAGCGGTATAAGGGTTAATGTTGCATAAAAGACATATAGTAATAAAGCACCCCATAGTGCCATATTGTCCTTTAGATGTACGTCTTTCCAGCATGAGTTGGACAACTAGATAGTATGTGTCCTAGATGCTCGGTTTGGGCATGACATGCTCTTAAGCTATCATGGGAAATCCCTTGGCCTAAAATGTAGCGACGGTATGCTCAATTAGAAATGACACTGCCTTAGCACGTGAAAATAAGACCCTTTGTGCCCGACTGCAATCTGGGTGATTTAAGGAAAGCAAACGTTAGCTCATACGACACTGACTAATCCTGCACATTTCTGTGAAAGATGCTGTGCATCCTTTAGTCAATAATCCTGTTGTAAGGAATATTCAAGATTCAGTGTTCCTTGACCACCTTAACAGCGTAAGATGTAAAGTCACGGAATAGAAGTCTTCAAGAGCATGCTTTTTTTCATGTGCAAAACCTATTGTAATTCGATATCGATGGATCTAAGCTCATCCTTTGTTCATGGAACCCCTTAAAATAAATGGTGTACTACTGGGACGGCGAGCATGTTTTTGCAGATACTTTGTCCCTTGTCCATATTTCGGAAAAACAAATTCGTTACATAAGACGTTTTCATCTGTATCAAAGAGTATCCTTTATAAACGTCACGTCCTTAATGTGGCTCTGCGGAACGCCCAGGTATAGAAATGTCTCTCTAGCTGCAATGTGTAGTATTGCGCTTCTGTCGCTAAGCTTAAGGTCTTTGGGGATTCCACTTAGTTTTCCTTATTTAAAAAAAAAATGGTGCATTTTTCTAACCAGAATTCTACTTTTATCTCTTGAGTGTACTCTTTGATTGTCTCTAGTACTAGATTTAGTTGCTTTTTATTTTCAGCATAGATTTCTAGGTTTGATGCAGAAGTATCTTTCGGAATGGCAAAGTGAAAAAGATAGTGGCGATAATGTGAGAGAAGAAGGAAAGAGCTTATGGTGTTGATCTAAAACATACCTTTCTAAAAGGTGACGCTGTAAGTTGTCGTAAGTGATGTTTTCCAGATAAGATAGTGAATCTGGTTTTCGAAAGTGGCATCAATCTCTCTATGCACCTCGCGATGTATGGATAAACTTTAAGGCTTTTTAACAGACAAGTAATAAGTCTATGGAAGGTTAAATGAAAAGCTTTCTGGTTATCAATCCAGGCCATCAATAGGCAGCGCTGGTAAGATGCTACGTCTTTGCATACA
>JAUELO010036588.1:0-10502 GCA_032357855.1 Amphibolips quercusostensackenii | reverse complement strand
TTGCTTTTGTCACCCACTCGAGGCCTGACATAGTTCTTCTTGATTTCGGAGAACAAACCATGTTCGTTACCGAATTTTCGCCACTAGCCGACGAAAACATCACAATCACGGATAATTAAAAGGAAGGGAGGTATAAGTAACCTTACAAAGGAGTTGCGACGGTTATACCCGGAATATGCTATTAAGCTGGTCGTCCTGGTCATCGGTGCTTTTAGAGATGCCGAGATTTTACTGATTAAAAGCCTGAAAAGCATCTCTCTGTGTCAACAAAATGCTGAGATACTTGAACACACACACACACACACACACACACACATCCAAAAAGTTCCGCGACGGTTAAATATTTTCCAGCTGAAATATTTTCCAAAAACATTAAGGTCATTCTTGGAGTAACTTTCAACGAGAAATTCAATGGTTACCTTGATTTTGACCTTGACGATGACCTTTAAGGTTATTTTAGAAGTCAACTTGTTTTTTTTTTAAATAAAAACCCCCTTATTTGACGTCAGTAACCGAAAGAGCCCGAAATTTTGCGTTCAAAAATGTACTCTGGTCATAGGTCATGCACCTTGCTGAAATAAATAAGTAAGGTCGTTACGAATTATTTTTAGAAGCTACGCCTCTCAAAGTTTTCCAAACCTTTGTTAAGTTTAAATAACCTTTGAGTGACCATCAAGGTCACACTTGGCCTATGACATAAGTACATTTTTGAACGTAAAATTTCCTGCTCTTTTGAGTGCCAACGTCAAATAAGAGGGTTTCTATTAAAAAAAACGAGTTGACCTCAAAATAACCTTGAAGGCCATCGTCAAGGTCAAAACCAAGGTCACTATTAAATTCCTCATGGAAAGTTACTTTAAGAATGACGTTAATGTTTGGAAAATATTTTACCTTAGCAAATATTTAGCCGTCCCGGAACTTTTTGGACACCCTGTATATCTGACGGTCGTAAGACGTGGCCAAATGTGTGTTTTACCGCGGTTCTGCTGGGGACCCCAACAAATTTTAAAATTGAAATATCGCGAAAACTAGGCCTTATTTGTAAAAAACAGATGAGACTTTTTTTAAGTTTAAGATACAAGATTTCTTGTAGTATTATTTATTTTTTGAAACCAAATTTTTAAATACGCAAACAATTTCACTAAATTTGACCTCCAGTGAAAAACTGACTGTTTCACTATTTATTGTGCCAAATTCTTATTTTAAAGTTTTAAGAAAAATCTTTTGCAAGGGTTTAAAGTAAAAACCATATAAAAAATTATAGATGCAATGGATTTGTTTATTCTATTAAAAAGTATATTCATTCCCGAGACTGAAAAATGGTATTTTTAACATACGTGACTAAGTATAACTTGCATGCAATCATGAACAGATTTGATAAAATAACCTTAATCGCTAAAATTTTCTAAAAATAAATCAACTTCAAGTTATCCTAGTATTTTTACGTAGTTATCATTCATCTGTGCCAGCACAATCGTTGCAGAAGTATGCGCGATGCACATCGCACATAGGCTAACTGCAAGACGGACACAATAACTTGTTCTTAGCATCGTCTCTACGTAAGCATAAGCCACATCTGGTTCGCTTCTCCAATACAGGGCGATCTTTAGGCAAGGGATCTTTGGATGAATCACCCTTTAATATAAGTTTAATACTTTAGAATTAACCTTTTCTTACTGATAGCGTTTGAAAGCGACGTTGCAGGTGCGGCTACAGTAGAAAAAAACAACCTCTTTTAGGATTGGTTGAGTTGATAATTGTTCATCTTCTTACCCAGTATTTATTTTGGCAACATTTTGCAAAATTTGAGCACTCAAGTTTGCTTGATAAAGCATCCCGAAAAAAAGTCTTAGGGGCCATCGCTGTGTACCTCGAGCTACCGAATAAGGTGTTTACCCACGCCACTCTACCGAATTTGGAGCTAAGTCGGTCTCGGTGATTCATTAAACATGTTGTTAGGCGGTGTTTTGAGAATACCTGGCGCTAAGGTTGTTTCCCTTCAAAGCCTTAGAACATTTCAATAATAATTGAGCTATTGTTTTAAATTTTAGGTAAAAATTATGCAGAATACAGCTTTTGCAGTATGATGTTTCTCGTTTTCCGGAAGTAGGTGGAAAATTATGGCATTATAATCTTACAAAATCAAGTCTAAACTTTGAACTGGTAACCAATTGTTCGTCTTTTTCTCTTAAGTTTTTTTCTTGACGGAAATCTACGAAATAGCAACAATAGTAATCATTATTGAAATAAGAAAAAATAATTTGAGCAATAAATGAATATTATGCAGTCTGCATAGTAAACAAATCTCCAGCTGATTTGATTAGTAAAAATATATACTTTCATATAAGTTGTTTTTTGCTTAAATTTGAAAGTATTCTTAATATTTCGACATGTAATCTTAGCTAATATTCTATATGTTTTTTTAAATTGATAGATTATTGCTTTTACCTTCGGAAAGTACTAAAACTAGAAGTATTAGGAGTTTCTTCTGAAACTAAAAATATAAACTTCATTACTATTTTAAAAGTGATGATTACAATTTTCACACAAAATTTGTTTACAGCATTTTTTGAAGGGTTTTGGATCCAAGTTCTATTCTAAAACTTGGATGACTTCATTTTACTAAGCAAATATTGTAATTGGGTGTTTTATCGATCATTAGCTGTACACATTTTCAAAATAGAATTATGCGTGCAGAGCGAAAAAATGTATTATTTTCCTGCTATTTCTTTGAAATTAAACTATTATATTTTAAAGTAAGATTTTTAATTTTACGCAAAAATTTTTAAAACAACATTTATTCTTTCTATGACCACACTTATATTCTGAAAAATAATAACGCTAGAGAGCAAGAAATATCTAATTATAATTTTTTTTAACAAAATTAAAATCTGAAATTTTGAGGTCAGAACTTTAAACCGATTCTTTTAATATAAAAAGAACTCTAATTTGAATTATTTATAACAATAATAGACGTTAGTACCATACATACATTTTTTCAGCATTGTCTTTCCTAAATAATACTAAACAAATTAAATTAATTTTTAAAGACCTTGGATAAGAACTGTCAGATGTCTTGTCGCTCTCACGTGTATTTATTTGTTTTCGAGCGCCATATTTTTTGACGGAATACGCGTGCGGTTTTAAAGACATCTTTTTCTATTTTTCATCTCTCAAATATTTACTAATTAAATAAATGTTTAAATTATACAATCTCTAAAGTACGCTCTAAGTCAAAATGACATTTGCATTTCGCACGCAAGGTACTATAATAAAATATAGGTTATGTTCCTGAATTCGGCGTTACCAAGTATTTCTGGAGACTTCCCGACTTAGGACTTTCAAAGGGAAACCCCTGTAATTCCACTAAGTGAAAACTTAACATACCATCTGTATCTCAATATTACATATTTCATTAATTTTTACCCGTAAAAGCGAGAAAATATTTATAAGTAATGACAGAATACTTGTATATGGTGGCCTCATTATCGCCACACTTAATTACAAATTTTTTACTCAAAATAGAAAACCTAACGAGAGCCTTGTCTAAACCCTACTATAGTTGGGGCTAAATAGGGCAATTTTTGCACAGGGTGTCCCGCGAGAACTCTGGTTTCTTTTAGGGGGCGTAAGGGGAGGGGGTAAAAGTAAGCAAAAAATCTTCAAACATTTTCTAATCGGAGGCATATTTTGGGAACAGCAGCGGGTACAAATTAGATGTACGTGTGAACATGTGTGGCGTGCACGCGTCACGTCGAGCAGGCTGTCCCCCACCAAAGCGCTTGAGAGAGTGAGGCAGCACGCCACACATGCTCACATGTGCGTAAAATTTGTACCCGCTGTTGTTGACAAAATATGACACCGATTTAAACACTTTTGGGGAATTTTTTGCATATATATATATATATATATATATATATATATATATATATATATTTGCCTGTATGCATAATCTGAAAAATATTGAATATGAGTATGAAAAATATGTCAACGGACAGCAAATTGATCGAAACAGTGAAATTAAATTACGTTTTAAATGGTCCAATTAAAGCTCATTTAGCAGTCTCTCTGTCAGATTGTTATGCGATTTATACTTTTTCAACAGCGGAAAAATGTTTGTTCAGGAATGACAAAAAAATGTGTTCCTTAGGAATTTTAACCACATTTTCATAAAATCCTTTAAAACGTGAATCAATTACGTTACGCTTTCTATTACTAGTTATTATTTTTTGTATGCTTATTAGAACCTGTTTTGGCTATTGTAATGGCTTTTTATACTGTCATATATACATTATATCTCTTTTTTTTTGCAAATTTAGTTTTTATTATCAAATATTTCATATTATATGTGTCCGATATATTTAGTGTCGAGAAGCTAACTACTCTATAAATGTATGATAAATACTATTGTTTGGCTCTTAGGAGGTTTAAAGGAACTTTTTTTTCATTTCCAAGTGCAAAAGTAGCCGAGCGTAAAAGTTACAGACTTGTGAGTGTTAGATTAAGGAAATAGGTTTAGGTTCGAATCTCAGCTGTACATTCAAAACTTTATTCCTTGCATTCGTATTGAAGATGGTCATAGTCACTAATTATAAATAAGTCTTAATATAACTATGCTTAATTCAATATTTTTTACAGTAGACTCTTACATATGCCTTCTCCAGAAAGCACATTTTTCGCAAAGTGTTCCTTCCATGAAGGCTAATTTCGGTAAGCACCTTAAGACTGGCGATAGGTGCGCGTACGCAAGACGCGATATTCAAATAATCGACCATTGCATTTCAGAGATCTTTTTCGCTTACTTCAGCCCTTGAGGCGTAGCTTAACTAACTGGGCGCATTCTGAGAAATGCAATCCCAAGCTCCAGGTGCAGCGTGAGAGTCTACTGTATATAGTTTAAAATCTAAAATATTATTTCAAGATTTACGAAAATTTGTTTGCTTAAACCTTTCAACAAGTGAGGCGGAAGTCCCTCGAGCAAGATATCCCGCCTGGAGCTTAATGCCTGAATTATTTGCCGCGCCTGGAGATACATCTTTGAAAGAAGCCGCTAGGATTCTGCTAAATTTGTGCTGATTTGGTTGTTCGATCTGATGGAGCTAGTGGTGTTGATGGGGTGGTCGGGACTGTGGAATAACCTAGAGTTGTCGGGGTCGGAGTCGTAATAACGTTCTACATCAGAGCTAGAGGTTGAGCTGGAGCTGTCGCGTCTTTCATGGTTGGTGTTTCTACGAGATGGTGAACGTACAGAAGGATCAGGCAAAGAATGACCAACACCTATTAGCTCTTGAGCTGCATCATTCAATAATAATTTTCGTTCTGTACATATGACAAGTGCTACCTTATCGCCATATTCGTCATATAATGGAGCAACATAAACATTATTCGTCCATCCAATGATTAAGTAATCGTCTTTTTTACTAAAAAATGACTTATGTCGAAATGAAAGCGTTGATTCCTGTAAAGAAGCCCATATAACGACTGTAGTACTGGTGAAATGTTTAGTGAATAACGTATTGTATTGGCATGAAAATACATGTTGGCTTTAAGGTTGGGATCATCCGGTTGTGCTCGTTTTGGTCGTGGTTCTCGGTTTCGGTTTTGGTTTCCTCTCGCCTGCCAACTAAATTCTGAAAGAAAAGAAATAGAAAATAGTGAATTTTAAAAAACTACTTTAACTATTAATTGAGTGTTTGATTAATGAAATATTTGAACATTTTACCATAATGGAACAGTAAAAAATAACAAGTTTATTTATGTAACGTCAAATAGGAAAAGTATTATCTAATCCTTTAGGGATTTCGGTTAATAATCAATAAGGCAACTTCTTTTGTCGATAGGTTTTAAAAGACCCGACGTGTGTAAGGTGTATAGTGTTTACCAAAATTCGTGGTGTATTTGATCGGACTCCACGGTTTCTACGACCTGGTGATAAAGAATGGTTTCTTAAGTAATTTTTCACGGTGAATGAAAATCTGGAATTAGAATTGCTCCATTGCATCAGGCTCTCGCAAACTTAGGTTTAAATACCTAAAAATTAGCGATTTATGCTATATGACTCTATTCCCTTGCGAAGAAATATTATAGGAAGATCAATATAGGCCTATAATAATTTCCCTATAAATTATTCCCTCAAGTTCTCTACAAAACCGTTGAAATCTCTTTCAAAATGTTTGAAGTCCCCTCAAATCTTTGAACTACTTGCTAGTCTTATAAAATCTCTAAAATCTTGTGAAATTCTTTGAAATTCTTTAAACTCTTTAGAAATCCTACCCACTTAAAAAAAATTACTTCAAATCTTCAGAATTGTTTAAAATTTTTGTAATCCCTTCTTATCGCATAAAACTGCTAAGATCTGTAGAAATTTCTTGGAATCAAATTCAAATTATTCCATATGGTTCTCTAGAAATTAGATAAAATCCCTTCGGATTCATCGAAAGCTTTGAAAATCGTAAAAATTCATCAAAATAAGTAGAAATCATTTTAAATGTCTTGAATATAAATTAAATTAAACTTTTACCTTGAAGTTACTTAAAAAATCCGTTTAAATCGATAAAAATCCTTTACGAGCCCTTAAAAAAATTTTATATGTGTAGAAATGTTTAAAATTATTTGAAAATCTGTCCAACTTTTAGGATATCTAGGAAAATGTTCTGAAATGCCTTGAAATTTTTTCAAGTCCGTTGATATATCTAGAATCCTTCTTTCAACAAATAAATCATTTGTTTGCAGTTTCCCTATTTTTTGCATTAGTTCTTCCAATATTTTTAATTACTTATTTTTATAGTGATTTTCTTATAATAATGCAAACAAAGAAAGTTACTTATAACAATTTCGCAAACGGTATCTTAAAGTGCTAGTTTTCACCTTTAAAATTAGAGAATTAATTAGTTAGAAAATAGATGACAAATATGAACAATATTCATGTGATATCAAAAAAACATTGAATGTCAATCTATGATAAATATCTGCGAGGCAAAAATTTGGAAACTGTAGAAGTAAAGTACAATATTTTAGTTTCATTTTCAATCCTTTTAACAGGTTTTAGTACGACAGGTTATTATGCAGAAAGAATATTGAAAAACGCATGCTTGTGTTGTTTTTAACGTAAATGAAGCTGAATTCTTAGAATTTAAATGATCACTATAGTGAAATTCTCCTTATTTAATCAGAAAAAAGTAAGAATAAATAATTATCACAAAATTACTAATTTGGTTAATTGAAATGTTTATTTTTTCGATAGAGGAAAATCACTAATTGCTTTCTGAAAATATATGAATTTATTTAGGGCTGTATATATTAATTATAAGAAGTTTATAGGAACGGTAAACGTGACAATTAGTCAAGTTTAATAAAAGAACAAGTTTCTATAATATACTTAGATGTATGCAAATAATAAGAAGGCAATATTTTGAAACTCGTAAATAAGCTTAGTCACAAAATCAACTTCGCTAGTAGAATTTTCTGCTTTAAAATGGAAAAAACATGAATTGTTTACACACTTAATATGTTTTACTTCACTTTCATGATTGTACAGCTTAATAAAAGATGATAAAAATGTGTGATTTTTCACTATTTTATCAGTGAAATGTTAAAATATTACTATTGTATTATTCAAACATTCAATTACTTTCAAACGATCGACTTTATTGTAATGTAAAATTTTTATTCTGACACTATTTTGCTTATTTAACATTTACTTAGAAGGATGAATATATTTATAATAATGTTTTATTTGAATGGTTCGTAGTTGAAATTACCAAACTTGCACATTTAGATTGCATTACATGATTCAAGTTTGTTTTTGAATAATCCTTAGAAGATTTCAGGATCTAAGATTTATGAATATTATTATTTCAATTTGCTGTATTTCAGTGCGACTAACTTGCTAAATAAATAACTATAAATGATAAATGCGCTGATTGACAATGAATTATTTCAACAAAAATGTAGAAAGTCAAGGAAATACTTCAGAAATTCTCTTTCGCATTGAATTCGTATTTAGGTTACTATTGGGCTCATGCTCTATATGAATGTAAATAGCACCTCAATAATAGTTTTTAGGATGTTCTACACGGGCTGTCTTCTCACACCTTTCTTTGACGCAGAATACGGTTCACACTATACAGATTTTCAAAAGTTTTAAATTAATACTTTTTAAAATTTGTTAATCAACCAAGACTAAGTGGAATAGGTATATCGTCTCTACTATGCCAATTCTGCCCAAATATCCAACGCTAACATTCTTTATATTAAATACTTTTGGAATAAATAAATTAAATATATACTATAATTGACATACGCTCAAAATATAGTTCATTATATATTTACCAATAAAATTAAGGCCGACGGTTAAAGCGAAAACCAGAAAACCAGTAGCGATTCTCATTTTTTCTAAAAAACAGAAGAAGCTGACTTTACTTAAGAAGTGTCACTGTATGTATATTGATAACGCTGTAAGAAGTCTCAGTATAGATACTAGTCACTATCTAAATTTTTGAGGTTTTTAAACACCTTGAGTCAGAAATAATGGTTTTTATAAACATGACTGTCCCTCTGTCAATTAGAATTTCCTTAGAACACTCCTTTGCGCTCCTAAAAGACAGGTCAACTTCGTTTGCTCGCCTTTATCGCCAATATTTATGGTTTTAGTCTTAAAATATAAAAATTAAATATTGAAAATTCAATTTGCCCATGATACCATACTAGATACGATAAATAGTCTAGGAACAAGATTGCTACTTCAAGAAGTTGTACAAAATTGCCTTTGCCGTTTTTCGATAGGGAGAATGGTTTTTGTTTTAAATATTAAAAGAGCAATTAAAAGTCAGAAACGCAAAGTTATAAGTAAAAACGTGCAATACGATAGAATGTCTAAAGGATACAAAGCATAAGAAACTCGCTAGGGAGGGCATGCTGGCGAGTTGCCGTCTATTAAGTCGCATTATTTATTTCCATTGTCACATACAAAATATAATTTTCTCTAAAAAATTCTCTGCATCTGCAAATCTTTTCACTCTTTAGATTATGCATGCAAAAAACTAGACACAATTATTAATTCGTTTGTCCTTAACTTTACAACTGCAAATTTCCTATGCTTTGCATTACCCTTAATGCAATGGAGAAGTTTGTAAGAGAATACGTGAAATTATAAATTAAAAATTAAAATGTAAAAATGAAATATGCGAACTCAATGCATTTTACAATTCTGTTTTAACCCTTTCGACGTACACCACATTCCAGCACCCATAACCCATAACCCATACACCAGTGCGAATCTGGATTTCACAAGTTCAACAGATGATTTATAGATGAAAAAAAGGTTCGAAACATATAGATAGGTATATGATTTTAGGGTAAAATTTCCCGTTGAATACACTCCTGTAATTTGAATTGACGAAAAAATACGTTATGTTAAAAAAATTGTTATAAACAAATTATGTTTTTTAAAATGTTATTTTTTCTTTTAAAAACCGCATTTTTTGCAATCCAACAAAATTCAACAAAACCAACGCGATTTTCAATTTCAAAGCTCGTATTTGAAGCAAAAAAAAAATAATAAGAGTGATCGAATCATACTAAGTATTTTTCCCGAGCTGCTGAAGTTACTATATTTTCGAAAAGGGAATTTCGTGATTTTAGAGTGGACAAGTAAGAGTGAATATATTAAATAACAATAAAATGCAATGAAACCATTTATTTATTATAAAAAATCTGTAAAGTATTTAAAAAAAAATTGTTCACAATTAACCCTCTCACCGCACACTAGTGCAAATTCGTATCAGCAAAAACGGTTCGTGTGTAAAGCATCTTTGCCGACTCCGAAGCATAAAATTAGTGGATTTAGGTGTTGTTTACTTACATTTTCATTTAAAGTAAGTAAATTTAATCATTTTTACAATATTAGCAGCCTGTAATACATTTATTAAATTTAATTGAAAAGAAAAAAGATTTTTGCATGCCATCACTATCATAAATAAATTTGATATTGATGAAATTTTTGTACATTGTCGTAATGTATTTTCAATAACAATCAATAATAATAATCGATAATAATCGATAGGTCTTTCCAACATGCTCCTCAAGTCTGATGGATTAAGATCAGAGACTGAGGTATTTCTATTTGCCTGTCAAGATGGCGTTATAGACATCTTGGTTTACCGCAAGCGCATTATAAATGTACCTGTAGGCGATACCAAGTGCCGAGCGTGCAATCAAGAGCCAGAAACACAATGTACATGTTTTCACTGAACGCTTAAAGTATCCACGCTGCAGGTATATAGAGACACACAATGCGGCTCTAAGTGTTGTACTACCACCTAAGGCACTTTTATGGTGTTGATATAACGTCCGTCTTGCCATACGCCCAGGGGGAATTGGAGTCCGTTGTGGAGAATGAACAGTGTAAGATCTACTGGAATTTTACATTCTCCACCATTCAACGTATCAGTGCTACAAAACCTGATATTGTCCTCCAAGATCTGAAGACAAAGATCATTTAC
>JAUELO010036571.1:0-10502 GCA_032357855.1 Amphibolips quercusostensackenii | reverse complement strand
TTTTCTTTCAGAATAAAAAAAAGCACCTTTCAATAAATTTTCCAATTTTGGTACACTTTTCAGTATGAGTAAAGTAACAACTAAATCGCGCAATCATAAATAATAATTGTTTGAACAGTTTATTATTATTTTAAATAATATCTTCTTCATATAATGCTCTTCAGTTGCGTTTTTTTTTTAATATTAAACTTTTTGTCCACAAACACTAAGTGAAATAATAATTAACGCAACCCAACAGCAATAATAGTTGAAGCAGTTTGTAATTGATTGTAACTACCTTCATTTACAGTAATGCTATAAAGTTGTCAGTTTTTCTAGAATTTTTAGCTTCTGTCTGTTTCTTAATGAGTAACAAATGGAAAATATTAACGATGATTTAAAGAAAAAGGCCCTTAATAAATACTTTGAGAAATAATCTACATTTGATGTGATCCATATAAAAAATATATAAAATAATTTAAATATTAGTATTACTTAAAAAAATATAACCACAAAAAATATTGTTTGAAAAAAAATTCTTTCTATTGTTTATTTACTATTTGAAGTTATAATAGTTATTGAGTCAAAGTTTAGTATTTCAAAAATAATGCAACTTTCTATAAATTATTCATTAGAAGATAGTTATAAATAACAGTACATTGTTGAAGCAATTGCGTTTGTTAAGTTGCATCAATTATTACCTCACCCAAAGAAAAATTGAGAAAAAGTAAATATTAATGAGACAATGCAAGTGCATAGAATTGATATAGGAGAAGATAGTTATTAACAATAATAATTTGTTTAAACAATTATGTTTGTTAGCATGAATTAATTATACATCACCATAATCTAATTGACAGGTGGTAAAAGGCAAAAGCTTAAAAAAAGAACTGCAACTTTCTAGCATTGTTCTAAAAGAATATCATTATAAATTATAATTAATGAATAATTTGATTATTTGTGTTAAATTTCAATTCTTATTAACCAAATGTTACTGGAAAGTTTAAAATGAGTACGGAAATTCAAAAAGAACAACATTTTTCTAGCTCTATTCTAAGAAAAAATTTTTAAAAACAATAATGAATTGCTCAAACAATTTATTCAAAGACTAGGTTAATTGTATAAGATATTACACAATTGATTAAAAATGGTGATTTTGATAACTATTATAAAATCGCTATTAGCGCTGAAAAACCACAAATCACAATTTTCACTTATAGGGTTTTTTTGAAACTCTATAAAACAGACTTACGGGGGTTATATGTATTTCAGAACCTATTATATATTTGCATTCTTAAAAAATTTTCGAAGAAAAATTTTGAGTTTCAACTCAATTTATGTAATGCTGGAAATCGTAAATAAAATTTGCAAAAACGACATCTACGAAAAAATACATAGACTAAAGTCGTTTGTGCGTGGTTTTCGTTTTATTCGTGAAAACTAACATCAAAAATAAAACAAAAAATTTAATTTTTAGAAAAAAAAACGCAAAGCACAAAAAAAAGTAATTCATCAAAGTTGTACACCTGAAAACATTTGTAAACTTTTTCATAATCATTTTTTTATCCAACGCAAAGTTGCAGCTTTAATCGTCATAAATAAAGTTAAAAATAAAAAAATTAAAATTTTGACACAAACGACACAAGCTATGAAAAAAATGAATTAACAAAATGCGCTTAAGCAAAAAAGAGCTGCAAATTTCTAATACTAATTTTTTGATCAAAAGGACAGTTTTTGTTTCAATTATAAATAATAACACAAAAAAATTAAATTTTTGGAAAAACGATAAAGCTACAATAATGTTTTCCATAACAGAATTTTTCGCTTAAATTATATCTACAAATTTTCTTAAGACCAATTTACGCTAGGATGCGTCTTTTTGGCTCAATTCGTTAAAAAAAAAACATTGAAAATAGACAAATTGAATTTATAGAAAAATGACACAATAAAATTTTTAAATCTTTTTCATTCATGACTGGCGCTTTTTCACAAAATCATTATTTTGCCCTTTAGAAATCTTAGTGAAGAGTATTTTTCACTTTGTTTCCAAATTGACCTGTTTTTCTATTTATTCATTTTTTTTTTTTTTTTTGATAGAAAATAAAGGTTCAGGTGTCTCATTCAGGACCCTTGAATAAAAAAATGCCGTTGTTTTTTATTTTTGAAAAATGAAGTGTCATCCATTCCGTTTCCGCGACTTGTGACTTTTTAAATGAATAAAATAATGCAGTATCAATAAGATTTTTCACTAATCGTGTTTTTTAAAGATCCAGTAATAATTTCTTTGTATGATAAGTGAAAAATGTTTAAAAAATATTTTTGAAGCTGTAGTAGACAATTTTTTTGTTATGTAAAGAGTTAGATATTAAATTGTCATATTTACCAAAACAAGTAAGGAAAACGGCCAAGGTAAATGACAGAGAAAAAGAAAACTTTATTTCCTTTAATTATAGGTAAAACTGTTGAATGAATAATTCTTACACCACGTAAATAAATAATCTGATGCCTCAAGTCTATGTACTAGTCACTTTCTTATTTATGCTTCTTATTCATGACACACTTTTGAAGGATGAACTGAAGAGGTGAAAATTATTTTTCTGAAAATTTGTTTTTTATCAACAATTTGGGCTCCTATTAAAGGTTTAGAGACATCAAAGATTCACAATATCTGTACATGCTGAGGGAATTCAAAACTTTTTTTAACACATAATAGTATTAATTTTGTTAAAAGAATTTTTTTTTTTATGTAAAAACAGGTGAAAACAATGCCGTAAATTCATACTATGTACTATAGCAGATGACAAGCAATGCCACCTTGTTATTTCCGGGATGTAAATATTAATATATGTGTTCATGCTTTAAAATATGCTTTGTAAGAAATTTTATTTTTTCTTAATAATTCCAAATTGCCAGCTACACATTTGCTAACATAATCAAGATAGCTAGAAGGTCTATTGCACATCTAAGGTGATACATGAAATTGAAACTTATCATCTACAATTTCCTGTTCTAGTTTTGTCTCTTATTTAAATTTTTTATCTTTGATTCGAGCTAGCATGTTTATATACATCGTAAATAATAATTTCTCTAGTAAACGTGTAAAAAATTTAATTTTGTTTTTGAAAAAAACACACCAACTTGAAACCAAAAAGAACTACCTGTTTTTAGTTTCAAAGCTTTGAATTAATAAAATAATTTTTTTTCCACTGTAATATTTAGGAATATGAATGAATACTCATTTTGACTTAATTTGAATTATATTTTCTACAAATATGATAAAATAAATATATAATTCAAGTCATAATTAGTATTTTTCATGTTTCAAAATTTTTGGTGAAAATCAATGTATTTCGTTGAAAATTATTCTCTCCGGGTAAAAAATTAATCTGCTTGGCTAAAAATTATTATTTTTATTAAAAATGTGTTTTTGAAATGAAAAATTAGGTTTTATAACTTAAAGTTTGATTATTTTATTTTTTGTCAAAAATTTTTGTTTTGT
This sequence comes from Amphibolips quercusostensackenii, assembly GCA_032357855.1. Lineage (NCBI taxonomy): Eukaryota > Metazoa > Arthropoda > Insecta > Hymenoptera > Cynipidae > Amphibolips > Amphibolips quercusostensackenii. The sequence goes on along the minus strand of JAUELO010036571.1, from coordinate 7,024 downwards.
ATGAGAATTTAATTTTCTTGTTTAAAAATTTATCTGGTTGGTTAAAATTTTAACTTTTTGTTGCAAAATTCATCTATTTTGTTAAAAATATGTCCGTTTTATGGTTGAAAGTTCAACTACTGTATTTTAAAATCATTTTTTGTCAAAGAATTATTATTGAGTTGAAAATCTATTTCTTTAGTTAATAATTTTATTATTTTGTTGAAAATCTGTTTCCTGATTTCTCATAGAGGAAGCTTTGTAATGATGAAATCTTCTCGTCTATACAAAAATGTCCAATACAATGTTCTAAATAAATATCCGGATGTGTGTGTATATGTGTGAGTATATGTGTGCGTATGGTTGTGTGTGTGGATGTCACACTTTTTTGTGGACACGATAACTTGAAAAATCTGCAGATAAATTAATGAAAGCATAAAAGATTCCTTGGTTAAAAACAAGTTGATTGACCTATAATAATAATACATTTTTTATACGGGTAAAAAAGTTATGGTCATTTATATTATATTAAAATTCGATTTTCATGGTAAAAATTGTCTTACTCAAATAATTTGAAGTTAATGTAGGAAAAGAAAAGATGTATTGATTGGAGACGAATCGATTGACCCATAATGTTAATACATTTTATCGAAGAGTCGAAAGTTATGATGATGCATAAAGTTTAAAAATACGGTTTTTATAGTGAAATTTTTTCATTAACATAATTCAAAATTGATGCAGAAACATGAAAGATTCCTTGGTTCGAGACGAATTGATTGACCTATAATATTATTACATTTTACTGAAGAGTAAGGAAGTTATGATCATTTATATTATATTAAAAATCGATTTATATAGTAAAAATTTATTTGAACGGATAATTTAAAGTTGATTTGAGAATAAAAAAGATGTGTTTATTTAAAATGAATCGATCGAACTATATTATTGAAAAATTTTATTTAAGAGTAAGAAAGATATAATTATATATAATATTTTAAAAAACGGTATTTCGCAGTAAAATTTTTCTATTTACCTAATTTAAAATTGATTCAGTAACAGAAAAGATTCCTCGATTCTAGGAGAATAGATTAACCTATAATATTAATAACCTTCATTATTCATTATTAAAATTAATAATAACAATAATATTAATATTAATATTAATACGCTTTACAGAAACATCTGTTGTGAACAAAAAAAACTTTTTCATCAACATAATTCAAAGTTGATGCCTGAATATAGAAGACTTTTTGACCAGAAAATTAAAAAAAAAATAACCCTGACAATTTTTGTAAAAAAATCACGAAGCTAGGAAAAGGATAAAGTGCGACAGAATTTTTTCTTCTTCTTCTCCAACACGAAAAATTAGGATTTTAAATACGAAATTTCATTTGTCTGATTTGCCATTGTATTTAAGAAAATTTTTTGTAATATTTCATAATTTTGCATTTGTCGTAAATTTCTATTCTTAAATCGATCAAAATGAAAAATTTAGTTTGTTTATCACTTAATATATCACTAATGCTTCATCCATGAGAAAGCAAATCCATTTGCTAACGGGAAGTAAATTTTTCATGAAATGAGCACCATAAATAAAGAGAAAACGCTTCAGATCAAATTTACAGCCAGATTTTGTTGTCGTAGAGAATCTGTTCTAACTAAACATGTAAATATACTATTTTCTTCTAAAAAACTAACCTGTTTTAGTTCAAAACTAACCTATTTTAGTTCAAAACTTAAATTTTTTGTTAAAAATTCCTTTTTTTATTGAAAATAAATCTGTTCTAGTTGAGGATTTGAATAATTGTGTAAAAAATCGTATTTTTTGTTTAATTTTTTTAAGGTTCATCACTTTGGTTGAAAATTTAACTATTTCGTTAAAAACTCCCTTTTCTTGGTTGAAAATTTATTATTTTTACTATAAGTGCACTTCTTTTACTTTTGGTGTGAAATTTATCTTTTTGAGTTAAAAACACGATTAATTGCTTGAAAATTCATTGTATTTCACATATATCTTACGTAATTTGTCTACGACCCCCTATAAAATTCTGCAGACCGAACAGTTTTTATAATATATTCAAAACAAAATTTTTTCACATTAATATTATTAATCTTCCAAGTTTATATAAGGATATAAAAGAATTTGCGAAATTTGGATTTTGTACATATGTTTTATATTTTGGTAAGAAGCTGCATTTACATAATTCTTAAATAAGGCAATTTAATTTGTAGGTTCGAAACTAATGAATTAAAAAAAACTGTGATTACCGAAGAACTAAAAAAATTGAAGCCCTTTAAATTATGAATTTACTATATAATGTTAAAATAATATTTAATAGTACTTTAAGTACCATTGCGATGATAACAAATTATCAGAAAATAAGTTAGAAATTAGTTTAATTGTAATAAAATGAGATTAAATATTCTTCTTAAATCTTTCATTAAAACACTTCGCCTTATGTTTATAATAACTATTTTGATGATTAAAATTGTCCAAGGGTCTAAAATATTTTTACCGACTTTTTAATTTGATGGTAAATCTAGTAAAGTTGATGACTAAATCTAAAGGTATATGCAATATTCTTCAAGAGAAATAGATTTGTTATTGTAAAGATTATTGTATTTTATAGTGTAAAAAAGAATGTTGTAAGTTAAAAAAGATAATAGTTAAACGCGAATGAATATAACTGAAAATAAGTAAAAGTTTTCTATTTAAATACATGATTCTTTGATTTAATTAAGCGTATTTTGGGCTTAAATAGATTTTTATTTACAACAAGCAAATGATTTTTAACGAAAACAGAGTTATTCAAATTTAATTTTATTCAAAAAACCAATTAATCAACTTAAAAAATGCGTCTTTTGTTTAAAATTTTGAATAGGCTTTTATGAAAGCGACTTATAGTCTTGAGGACTAATTTTTATTGTGAAATTATACGCCCTGAGTACCAAGCTGTAGTAACCTCGAAATGTATTTTTAAAAAGTAATGTTTATTCAACTGATATAATTTTCTATTGGATTAGCCCTAGATAACCACTTATATAAAGGAAATATCTCTCTCACTCACTTATCATCACTTTTAGTTATCATAATATTTCTTTAATTCAAAAAAACTGAAACATCTTATTTATATAGCAATAAATGACTTACTTCAAACAGACTATTTTTTAACTTAAAGGATTAACAGCATTGAGCTGAAAAAATATTTTTTTGGATGTGAATACAAAATTCATTAAAAGTCGGTTCTTAGTTTTAAAAATTCCTTGAGTTAACTATCTCATATTCTCAGGCCAAGAAATATTTGTTGGTTCAAAAAAAACGCACCATAAATAAATCATTAATTTTAATCAATACACTAACTCATTGTCTTAAAGCAATATTTAGTACAACCAAGAAAACGATTTTCTTGGTTAAAAATAATCGAAACAACAAAATTCGTTTCTGTGTGTCTAACAATTTGTTTTTAGTTGATAATTTTGTCTGTTTCTAACCCTTCAAACCCGGGGGAAATCCTCAAAATGTGCGTGTCGAAGTAATTGAATCTCATCATCTGGAGGTATCAATCCTGGGTGTATTGGGCGAACATCATCTAGGTCATTTCTATTCACTTGAACCATTTCAAGAGTTTCTGGATAATATATCGCACTAACCCATCCAGACGTGTCTTGTACCATAATAATGAATCCTTGTGATGTTGGCATAACACGATAAGTATTGTCAATTATACGATAACCACCCCCTTGGACACGCGCTAGAAGACCGTTGCCAAGAGACACACGTTGTTCAAGTGGAATCTCAGCAAATCTACCCCGTGGAGGGGATGGCTGTCTATGAGGAGGCTGTCTCGGAGGATTTGGAGGACGCCTATTAGGTCTCTGCAGAGCAGGCGGCAGCGCCGAGTCAGGTTTTTGAGGAGGAAGGGCTTGTCTCGAATATCCTGACTCTGTAAAAAAAAATAGAAGCAGCTTGATAAAAACATAATAAGACCAATTCATACAGGTTAACGCAATAATTGTACACAATCGTCGAAGATTATCTACACGGAAATATCACGTAAAAAGTTTTTAAACAAAATTCAACGATTTTGCTATTTTGCACCTTGACTTCAACTGTGTCACGATCTAGGAAAGTGGAAAAAAATTCCGTAATTTGCAGAAGAACATTTTTTATATCTTGACTTTAATTTTAGCGAATAAAAATTTTTAAAACCTTAGCAAGCTTTCAAGATATGACTAATAATGTCCAAGCATGTCTGCGTCGACAGCAGTGATCGCGAATGCAACTTGACGCAGATACTTTTAGATATTTATAGTCACACCTGGGGAACCCATGAGATTTTTTAAATTTATTGTGCTTAACTAAAGATTAAATAAAAACAAAGGAAATAAAAAATTTTTCTTTTTATATCTCCCAGATTACGCTAATTCTTACAAAATACCACGCCAAACAAGCCCTAGCAGATATTTCTACATTCTCATTTTAATGAGAAGGTATTAGTTTCATGTAAAATTTTACATTGCCCATTTTCATCAAATCTTAACGTTTTGAGACCCCCTGAGTCGGAAAAAATGATTTCTACGGAGGTGTCTGGCTGTTTGTCTGTCTGTAGTTTGTAGGCACGATCAATTTTGAAAAAATGATCAGATTGGATTTAACTCTGGCACACTTATTTAAGGCCTAAAGAAAAAAAAACAAGTTCGTTAGCCAGCTATTTTGGACAAAAATTTAAAAAGGAAGCACATATTGAAAATTTTTCAGGCCACTTTTTTTTTAATTCTAAAATTCTATCTGCTTATAGTACTTCGCAAGTATTTGAAATTCAGAAATGCTATGTACTATGTAGTACTTAAAAAAGCGAACAATTTATTCTTATAACTTCTTCTGATGATAAAAAAATGTTACCGGAGTTATAGCATTTTCGAAATCCAAAAAAAAAACACGAAAATGAACATTTTAAGCTAAACAACGTTATAAAAAAATGTTACAAAAAGGAAAACGTTAAATTTGAAAAACCCTACTAGATTATCACAAAAATTTTCAAATTTTCTCGAAAAATCAAAAATTCAAATTTTCACCTCACAAAAAATTATAAAAAATCTTAAATTTAATTTATCGGTTAACCCACTATCTATCCCCACAACAAGGCGTAGGTTTAGTTTTGAATAAGAGAGTAAAGCAGCCTCTCAAGAAGCTTGGTTTTGTATTTTCCAGACTGATGTGGGTTAAAATAAAAATTGTAAATAAAAGATTATTTATCATATCATGCTATGTCAGAGTTGACGGTGATCCAAACAAAATCAGAGACGTCTTCTGAGACACCTTATATGATGCAATAAGTACTACAGTCCTAGGTAACTATGGGGATACAAGAATAAATGTTAGCGAAAAATTATTAGTTAGCCAATGCATAGAAGAGGACTTATTAATTACAAATACTTCGTTTAGGCATACAATGATTTATATGTACACTTTGTGTAACAATAATGGACAAACTATAATTGACCTTGTTGTTGCTGATGAAAGACTGAAAGAACTAGTCGAAGATACAGGGAACGCCTATCAAAATAGAGAAATCAGAGGATCCGGAAGTGCAAAAAGATTTTTTGAACATGAATAACGAATGCATAGATAATACAACTTTGAAGGAGCTCATACAAAATAAAGATATAGAAGGCGCATGGTCAATGTTCAGGGATGTCATTGTTAGATGTGCGACCGAAGAAGAAGAATTTGAAGAAAACAAGAAACTGTTTTTAAGATCGGTAATAGTCAGTATAAAAATAAAAAGAAGTACAGAGTTAGTCAACATAAAAAATAGAGAGATTCGAATGCGATATGACACAGACGGGATACTTGACGCTCTCAGAGACACTTAAGTAATTATTAGGGGATGAGGCTATAATGCTAAACAACTACGACATAAAACACAATACGTTAAAAAAACCGGTTGACAGAGTCTGTGTCATCGAAGTTAGGAATACCATTCAGAACCTGATGTATGTTAAGGCTGCTGGTGTAGATGATATTAGCGCTGAAATGCTTAAATGCAGTGGTGACTGCATACCCCACAATTTGTGCAAATTGGTAAATTTATATATCGAGATGGGAGGCGTTCCAGATAATTGGAAAAAAGCAATTATTTTACCAATATCTAAGGGAAAGAGAGATAAAATCAACTGCAATAATTACTAAGGTATCAGATTATTAGGTACTATCAGCAAAATAAATTAAAAAATACCTATTCGTAGGGTAATATAAATAACAGAGAAAAAAATATGGGGATTCCAAACTGGATTTAGGCCAAGAAGATCATGTACGGATCAGATATGTAGCTGAAGACAGATTACAGAAAATAGTTAGGGAGCTAAGAAAAAAATGAAAGAAATGCTTTAAGATGGTTTAGGCATGTCGAGAGAATGAAAAATGAACGACTAGCGAAAGAAGTGTATTAAGGTAAAGTAAATGGCAATGTGCTCAGAGGCAGACCGCGGAAGGAATCTTTAGAATGTGTAAATGAGACCCTAATTTAAAGGGTGGTTTGCTTCTACCCTAAAAGAAAAATAGGCTAATGGTATAAAAATCATTTATTTGAACATTCATTTTTTCTGGTTGAAACGTCAACTACTTAGCAGAAAGTGAAACTACTTTGTTGGATGTTGATTGTTTGTGTTGATGATTCATTATTTTCGTTGAGAATCCTTTTTTTTTAAATTTAACTGTTTTGTTTGAACTTTTATTAGTCAAAATTAATTTGCTAAATTAAAAATTTTATTATTTCATGTTCTGTTGAAAATTTATCTTCTTCAGTTTAAACTTTAATTATTTGTTTAAAAAGTAAACGTTTTTGGTATAAAATCAATATGCTGGTTAAAAATTCATTTCTTTGGTTGAAAATTTAACTATGAGGTCGAAAATTGGTTTAAAATTTAAATTACTTGTTTCATTATTTTAAAAATTTTATGAAAAATTAATCTTTTTTGCAGAAAATGAAATTTATAATTAAATATTGAACGCGAGTGTCCAAATGAGAATGCGTTTCTTAAG
>JAUELO010036565.1:0-10503 GCA_032357855.1 Amphibolips quercusostensackenii | reverse complement strand
AATTTTCAGAACAATACGTGATTTTCCAGTTATATAGTTGAATTTTTAACCCAACAAATAAATTTTTATTAAAAATTATAAATCTTCAACTAAAACGAAACGTTTTTAACCAAAAAGATGAATTTGCAACCAAGAAAATTGCATCTCTAGCAAAAATTTAATAGTTAACTTTAAAAAAAATTAACTTCAAACAAAAAATTTGTCAACAAAATATTCAAATCTATCACTAAATACATAGATTTTTACTCAGAAAGATGAATTTAATACAAAAAATGTAATATTAAAATTATAAATTCACAAATTGATTTTTAACAAAAAAGAGGAATTTTCAACAAAAAAAAATAATTTTTTGAACAAGGAGAATAATTTTTTACCAGAAAATAAACAAATTTAAAAAAAAACACATGAATTTTAATCTTAAGAAGATAAATTTTCAGTTAACAATAATAATTAACAACAAAATAGTTTTTTCAACCGAAGAAATCAATGTTTAACTAAATAAATGGATTTTCAACGTATAAATAAATAAAAGTTAATAAATATAAATTTTGAAACAAAAATGAAATAGTTAATTTTTCGGCCAAGCAAATGAATTTTCAACAAACAAAAATAGATTTTAATACAAGAAGACAAAATTTCAACTAGAAAAATTTTCTTTTACAAAAAATTAAATAGTTACACTCTTAGGTTCAAAGATAAGCTTGTGATTAAGAAGACTGATATTCACCCAAAAATAACAAATTTTTAGAACTATACGTGAATTTTCAACAAAATGTTAAATTTTTAACAAAAAAAAAATGAATTTTAAACTAGAATAATGAATTCTCAATTAAAAAAAAAAATTAGGCCAAATATTTGAATTTTTACGTAGAAAAATAAATTTTTGACAAAAAGGATTTATATTCAACCAAAAAAGATGCATTTACAGTAAAACACAAGAAATTTTAATAGTAGTTGAATTTTCAACCAAAAAACTGAATTTTAAAGTAAAATGATGAATTTTCAAAAAAACAAAATTTAACCAAAAAGTTGCATTTTTAACTGAGAAAATAACTTTTCTAACAAAAATATAATAGTGAACTTCATAAAAAAAAACATTACCTTTTAACGAAAAAACGAAATTTTAACAAAATAGTCAAGTCCTTAACAAAATAAATGAATTTCCAACCAAAAAGACAAATATTTCAACAAAAATAGAATAGTTCAATTATCAGTTAAAAAATTAATTTTTATCAAAAAAAAATTTCAACATAATTGAATTTTCAACAAAAGAAATTAATTTATAACCAAACAGGTGAATTTACAAATAGAAAAAAAAAAAATATGGAATAGTTTAATTTTCAGGTAAAACCATAAATTTTTAAGCAAAAAGGTGAATTTTTAAATAAAAAAATAAAATAAAAATATGTATCAGCGAATATAAAACAAGTAAATTTTTGTTAACAAAATAAATTTAAAAAAACATAAATTCTAAAATAAGAACATTTATTTTTACCTGTAAAATATGTTTTTCAACAAAAAATGGAACAGGAACATATTGAATTACAAGCATAATTTATCAACAACAAAAACGAATTTTTTACAAACAAGTGAAATTTTTAATTAAAGAAATATATTTTTAACAGGAATAGTGAATCTTCAACCAAAATAATCAATTTTTGACCAAATAGTTCAATTTTTAACTAAAAAGATGAATTTTCACCCAAAAATGAAAGAGTTCAATTATCACTTAAAAAAATTAATTTGTAAACAAAAGAATGTAATTTCAGAAACATACTTGAGTTTTCAACAAAATAAAATAATTTTCACCAAATAGGTAAATTTAAAAATAAAAAAAATAAAATTTTAAAACAAATATGGAATAGTTAAATTTTCAGTTTGAATAATGAATTTTCGACCAAAGAGGTGAATTTCCAAATTGAAAATCAAACAAAAAACTAATTTTTCTCTATTACAGAAAAAATGTGTACTAAAAACAGAACAGTTGCATTTTTGAATAAAAACAGAAATTTTCAACAAAAAATATCGAATTTTTAACAAAAAAGTTAAATTTTTCACCAAAGAAGAGAATTTTTAACAGCAATAGTGAATCTTCTACCAAAAAAATAAATTGTTTACCAAATAGCTTAGTTTTTAACTAAAAAGATGAATTTTTCACCTCAAAAGATGAATTTTCTATTAAAAGACGAACTTTTAACCAGATACATAAATTTTGAACTGAAAAAGTTGAATTTTCAGTTAAAAAAATAAATTTTCCAGCCGAAATAAAGTTTATAAAAAATATTTTAATTTTCAACCAATGAAAACATTTTTTAATGCAAGAGGCGAATTTTAAAGAAAAAAGATTAACTTTGTTCCAAAAGCGATGAATTTTTAAACCAAAAAATTGAATTTTCATAAAAAAAGTTGAACTTTCAACCAAATAAAATTTTGCTCTCAAGAAATAAAAAAATGTCAACCAAATTGTTAAATTGACAATCCAAAAAAAAGAATTTTTGCCAAAACTATTAGATTGACAATCCAAGAAGGTGTTTTTTAAACAAGATTGTTAAATTTTTAACAAAATTAAATTTTTAATTAAATAATAACTATGTTCACCCAAGAAAGGTGAATTCTCAACTAAAAATATATGTTAATTGTAGATATTTAAAGCAAAAAGAATTATCTTTGAACCAAAAATAGTTGGATTTTCTTATTAGGTTTTATAATTTTATTTGTATTTAAATGGAAGAAAAGGAGAAAAAGATAAAAGACTAGGAATAAAGAATAGGAAGTAACGAAAAGGGAAAGAAGTGTTACTTAAATTATTTCCGGGATTAGTCACAGGGATACCACTAATCCCATTTTAAGGAATTCTACACTTTTTACTAACGTTTTATTTTTTTTTTGGAAAAATAGTGGTTTTATGAAAAAAATGTATTTAACATGAAAAATGTATTTTTGAATGTCCGACAACTTTTATTTGAAACTTTTTAAAAAGTTAGGAAGGGAGCTCGAGCTTAGATTCAGTTAAGTAAAAACAATAATCAATTTAATTTTGTATAAATAATTGTTTAAACAATTTATTATTATTTATACTAACAGTATTTTACACTAATGCAAGAAAGTTGCAGTTTTTAACAAAATGTTCCACTTTTTGTCCACTTTTTAATTAGAGCAAGTGAATAATTATTTCAAGTTAGCAAACATGATTATTGAAAAAATTTATTATTACTTTTAATAATATTATCTTTTACTGATGCTAGAAGGTACGGTTTTCTATAAAATATCTAGCTTTTTGTTCACTTTTTACTAAGTAGGATAATAATTAATGCAAATCAACAAATATAATTATTTGAACAATTTGTTACTATTTCAGATAATATTATATTGGAATAACGCTGGAAAGTTATAGCTTTTTCTGAAATTTTCCATTTTTTTGGAAACTTTTCACTTAGCGATTGCAAAATAATTTCCTTTTTCTCTTTTTTTCTTTCTCTTTTCCCCTTTCCCTTTTCTCTCTCTTGTTTTTCTTTCCACTTTTTCTCTTTCCCCTTCACTCTTTTTTATTCCCCCTTTCCCCTTTTTCCATTCCCCTTTCTCATTTGCCCTTTCCCCATACCTTTTTCTCCGTTTGCTTTTCCTCTTCTTTCCATCTCCCTCACCCCTTTCCCTTTTCTTATTTCTCTTTTCCTGTTTCCCATTTCTGTTTCCCTTTCTCTTTTCCTTTCCCCCTTTCCCTTTTACATTCCTCTTCTCTCCTTTTTATTTTTCCTTTTCCCTTTCTCTTTTCCCTTACCCTTTTTGCTTTTCCTTTCCCCTGTCTCTTTTCCTCTTTCACTTCTCCCTTTCCTGCTTTTCTTTTTTCCGTTTCCCCTTCACTTTTTTCCGTTTGTTCTTTCTCTTCTTTCCTTCTCCTTCTCCCATTCCCCTTTCCCATTTCCCATTTCTCTTTTTCACGGTCCTATTTCTCTTTCACCTCTCTCTTTTCACTTTCCCTCTTTTTCCTTTTCAATTCCCCTTCACTCCTTTTAGTTTTCCTTTACCCTTCTCTTCCCTCTTTTCCTTTTCCCTTTTCGCTTTTTCTTGCCTCTGCATCTTTACCCCTTTCTCTTCTCCTTTTCCCTTCCCCCTTACCCTTCTCTCTTTTTCCCTTTTTTCCGTTTGCCTTTACTCTTCTTTTCTTCATTCTTTCTCCTTTTCTTTTACCATTTCTTTTTTCCCCTCTCCCTTTTTTTCCTCTCTCTTTACACTTTTCTTCTCCCCCTTTTCTTTTCTCCATTCCCCTTCTCCCCTTTTCATTTTTCTTTCCCTTTTCTCTTCCCCCTTCCCCCTTCCCCTCCTTTTTCCTTGTCTCTTTTCCCTTTGCCCCTTTTCTGTTTTCGCCTTTTCCCCTTGATTATCTTTCCTCTTTCTTCCTTTACCCTTTCCTCTGTCTCTTTTCTCCTCTCCCTCTCTCTTTACAATGTTCCCCTTTTCCCTTTTCTATTCTTCATTCCCCTTCTCTCCTTTTTATTTTCCCTTTTCCCTTTCCCTTTCTCTTTCCCCTTTTCCTTTTTGCCTTCTCTTTCCCCTCTCTCTTTCTCTTTTTCCGTTTGCCTTTCCTCTTCTTTCCTTCTCCCTTCCCCCTTTCCCATTTCTCTTTCCCCCTTTCCCTGTTTTCTTTTCCTCTCTTTTTCCCCTTTTTTACTTTTTTCTTTTTCATTCCTCTTCTCTGCTTTTTATTTTCCCTGCCACTTTTCTTATCCCTTTCTCTTTTCGCTTACCCTTTTCCCTGTCTCTTTTCCTCTTTCACTTTTCCCTTTCCTTCTTTTCTCTTTTCCCCTTACCTTGTTTTCTTTTGCCATTTCTCTTCTTTTCTTCTTTCTTTTCCCTTTCACTATTCTCCTTCCCCTTTCTCTTTTTACTTTTCCCCTTTTTTATTTCCCTTCACCTCATTTCATTTTCTCTTTCCCCTTTCTCTTGCCTCTTTTTTTCCTTTCTCGTTTCGCTTTTCCATTCCCCTGTCTCTTTTCTCTTTTCCTTTTCCCTTTTCCTTTCCCCTTTCCCCTTTTTTCTGTTTTCTCTTTTTCCCTTTCCCCTTTTCTTTTTTCCTTTTGCCTTTCCTTTTATTTCCTTCTCCCTTTCCCTTTTGCCATTTCTCTTTTTCCTTTTCCCTTTTTTCTTTCCCCTCTCTCTCTTTCCACCTTTGCCCTTTTCCCTTTCCCTTTTCTATTACCCTTCTCCCCTTTTTATTTTTCCTTCAACCTTTTTTATTCGCTTTCCCCCTTTCTCTTTTTACTTATTCTTTCCCTCTTTTATCTTCCCTCCTTTTCTCTTCTCTTTTCCTTTTTTTCTTTCCTTTTTTCCTTTCCTTTTTTCCTTCTGCCTTTTCTTTTCTTTTCCCTTTTCCTTTTCTTATTTCTTTTATTCCCTTTCCCTTTCCTCATTCCCCCTCTCTCTATCTCTTTTCACTCTTGCCCTTTTTCCTTTTCCTTTTCTATTCCCCTTCTCCCATTTTCATTTCACCTTTCACCTTTCTCTTTTCTCTTTCCCTTTCCCCCTTTTATTTTTTCCCCTTTCCCCTTTTCCCGTTTGCCTTTCCCCTTCGCTTTCCCTCTCCCCTGACTCTTTTTCTCTTTCTGTTTTCTCTTTCCCCCTTTTCTCTTTTCCCCTTTCCCCTTTCGCCTTTCGTAAATATAGATAATAAAAAAATTGGAGTTAACCCATCAAAGTTTTTATTTTTATCCAGCCATATAAGTCCGAACACTTGAGTCTGGGACACCCTGTATAATAGACTCTTCTTGATGCTAGTAATAATATTCAACACATCCAAAGTATCCAATTTATTTCAATCAAGAATACAGAATACAGTTAAGAAAACATTCTATTTTCAAGATCACCTCCGGTTCTGAATTCTAATATAACTGACAATGCTTGAGTTTCGCACTTCGAACAATTACTTTCATCCGGCATTGTTGTAAGTCGACCACTCTTTCTTTAAGATACAGACAATATTTGGAAGGTACCGTTTTATAAAATTAATAATGTAGGAACTTAGTCGTGGCTAGATTACTATGAATCTCACCGTGAAAAGGGAAAGCGAAAGACCAATTAGTTGAATTTTTAAACAAGACACAATTTTTTTTCAAAATAGTTGAATCTTAAACCTTCAAAGACGAAATTCCAGAAAATAAATATAAATTTTTCAACCACAAAGAGTTGAATTTTGAACCAAATAGTCAAACCTTCAAGTCAAGATTATAAATTTTCTAGTGGACAGTGGAATTCTCAAGCAACAATGGTGAACAAAAGACCGCCAAAAAAATCTATTTTCAATCCAAAAAAGATGGATTTTTGAACAGAAAGAAAGAATTTTCAAAAAAATACAATTTTTTCAGAAATGAGATAAATTTTAAATTTCAAAGGATCAATTTTCTATAAAAAGTGACAACTATTTAACATAACAGCTAAATTTTCAACAAAACTGTTGAATTTTTGAGAAAAGACTATAATTTCTAACAAAATAGTTGAATTTTATACTGAAATTATGAATCTTTAACAAAAAAAGATCATAATGTTACCAAAATCATTTCAAACAAAAAATACAAATTTTTAACAAAACGATTGGATTTTCATTTAAAAGTTGCATTTTCCAACAAATAATAGAATTTTCATCTCAAAAAAGAGGAATTTTTTAGAAGAGAGATAAATTTACAATCCAAAAGGACAAATCTTCTATTTAAAATGTCAAATATTTAACAAAAAGCAAAATTTTCAAAAACATTGTTGAATATTCAATAAAATAATTAAATTTTCAACCAAAAACTTGAATTCTTAACAAAAGCAGATTAGGTTTTTACAAAAATTTGCATTTTCAACAAAAAAAGATTAAATTATTGCTACCAAAAGGGATGCATTTTAACACTAAAAAGACGAATTTTCAACAAAGTGGTTGAATCTTCAACCAATAAAATGAATATTTAAAAAAATTAGTTTATCTTTCATCCTAAAAAGATAAATTCTTATTGGAAAATATAATGGTTTAATTTTTAGCTATGAGCGATCAATTTTTTATTAAAAATAGAAGAGTTAAATTTTCAATTAAATTTTTGCTAAAAAAATTTGGTTTTAAAATTCAACAATGTGATCAAATTTTTGTTTTTCTCTTGACCGAAAAATCTTTCCTGGTTGAAAAGTCCACCCTTTTTGTTGAAAATTCGTCCTCTTTGGTTGGAGATTCATAATTTTCATCAAAAATTCATATCTTTAGTCGTAGATTCATAATCTTAGTTAAAAATGTAAAGTTCCACGTGAAGAGACGTATGTAACACTACGAGTGATGTACGATATTTTTTTTTCGAAATCAGCATTTTATGAGATTGCAGCGTCGGCAGTTCAAGGGCAATGTACCAGACTGGCAGGTGACTATTTTTTTTTAAATGAACTTGCCAATAAAATAATAATCCGCATCAATTTTCCATACCAGACATACTTTTCGCTTTCATCCCCTTAGGTCTGTCTAGAATGAAAATTTTTTTCGAATTATTAGTTAATGGCTGTTCAAAAACTACGTCACTTTATGTGTGGTATCATACATGAAAAATATAAATGTGGATAACAATTTTCTTTAATGCTTGAAAAACTAAAAATTATTGAAAATCAGTGAAATTGCAATTATTCAAAAAAAAATTAAGATGCATATTTAAACCAGAAAGATAATTAAACAAAATAGTCACGTGACAGTCTTGTACATTGCTATTGAATTGTCGAACCTGCAGTCTCGTAAAAGAATAAATTTCTAACTAAATAGTAAAATTAAAAAAAAAAGATAAATTTTCAACCAAAACAAAAACAATTCGCAACAAAATAGTTGCATTTTTCCAGCAAAACCAAGAGGTAAATTTTTAAACCAAAGTGAAGAATGTTCAAACAAAAAGATTTTTCAGTTAAGTAAGAAAAGAAATGTCAACCAAATTGTTGAATTTTCAAATCCAAAGGACGACTTTTCTACCTAAAAATTTAAACTTTTAACAAACAAGTACAATTTTAAATAAAAAGTTAATTTGGGACCAAATAGTTGAATCTTCAACCAAAAAGAATTATTTTTTCACAGAATTTTTAAATTTTCAATTAAAAAATGAAATATAGTTACATCTTCAATTTGAAAAGTCAGTTAAAAAATTTAACCAAATAGTTGAATTTTTAATCTAAGTGATGAAAAAAAAATTGTCCAAACAGAAAAAGGCGAATTTTCAACAAATAACCTGAAGTTTTAACTAGGAATGATTTTCCAGTGAAGAAATAAAATCAACCAAATTGTTGAATTTTTCATTTGGAAAGAGGAATTTTCAAAACGAAAATATGAATCTTGAATTATAAAAAGTTTATTTTCAAGCAAGAAATAAATTTTTTACCAAAATAGTTGAATTTTGAACCCAAAAGAGACGAACTTTTCACTTTTGAAATAAAATTTTTGGATTTTTTACGAAATAATTAAATATAAAGACAAATAATAAAAATTTTTGCCGGAGAGGTTGAATTTTTAATTGAAAATGGAATAACAAAATTTTCAGTAAAAAATTTAATTTCCAACTACAAAAAAACTAATTTTTAACAAAATAGTTGAATTTTCAATCAAAGTGATGAAATAGATAAATTGCGAAGCCAGAAAAAGGCGAATTTTTAACAAATGACGTGAATTTTTAACTAAGAAAGATTTGTTAGTCAAGGATGGAAGAAAATTTAACTAAACTTTTAAATTTTAAAGTCGAAAAGACAAATTTTCAAAACGAATATATGAATTTTAAATAAAAAATGTTCATTTCCAATCAAGTAGTTAAATTTTCTACCAAAATAGTTGAATTTCGAACCCAAAAGAGACGAATTTTTCACTTTTAAATGAAATTTTTGCATTGTTTCACAAAATGATTGAATATAAAGCCAAATAATAGAAATTTTCAACCAAAAATGGAATAGCAAAATTTTTACTTGAAACATTTAATTTTCATTTACAAAAAAAAACTAATTTTTGACAAAATAGATGAACTTTTATCAAAGTGGTGTAAGAGATGAATTGTCAAGCTAAAAAAGGCGAATTTTCACCAAATAACGCAAATTTTTCTAAGATTTTCAGTCTAAGAAGAAAAAAGAATTTAACATATTTTTTGAATTTTTAAGTTGAAAAGACGAACTTTGGAATCGAAAATATAAATTTTTGATAAAAAATTTCATTTTAAGCTAAATAGTTACATTTTCTACTGAAATAGTTGAATTTTAAACTCAAAAGACAATTTTTTCACTTAAAATTTTTTTTTTTGCTACAAAGTAATAAAATTTTCAGCCAAATAATAAAAATTTTTGCCAAAAAGGATAGATTTTCATAAAAAATGGAAGAAAAAAATGATGAGTTAAAAAATTTAATTTTTAACTACAATAAAATAACCAATTTTCAACAAAATAGTTGAATTTTTAATCAAAGTGATGAAATAGATGAATTGTCAAGCCAAAAAAAGTTAAATTTTTAACAAGTGACGTGAATTTTTAACCAACAAAGATTTTTAGTAAAAAAGAAAAAGAATTCAACCTAATTTTTAAATTCTTAGGTCAAAAATATGTA
Organism: Amphibolips quercusostensackenii; assembly: GCA_032357855.1. Taxonomy (NCBI): domain Eukaryota; kingdom Metazoa; phylum Arthropoda; class Insecta; order Hymenoptera; family Cynipidae; genus Amphibolips; species Amphibolips quercusostensackenii. Next base: position 926 of record JAUELO010036565.1, on the reverse strand, counting down.
TTTTGAATAAAAAAAGTTCGTTTTCGACCAGGCAGTTAAATTTTCCACTTTTTAACAGAATTCAAAAATTTTTTACAAAATAATTAAATTTTCAGACAAATAATAAAAATTTCTATTAGAAAGGATAAATTTTCAACAAAAAATGGGATAGGAAAATTGTCAGTTAAAAACTTTAATTTTCACCAAGAAATGACGTGAATTTTTAATCAAGAAAGATTTTTCAGTAAAGGATCAAGAAAAATTTAACCATATTGTTGAATTGTCAATCCGAAAAGAGGGATTTCCAGAACAAAAATATAAACTTTAAATAAAAAAAGTTCATTTTCAACAAAATAGCATAAAAAATTCAGCACCAGTAGATTTCTTAAAATCTGTTTAGTTTATGACGCACGTAACTCGATAGTAATCGATGTGCTCAAATCTCTTTCGACCCAGGGAGATGGGTAATTTGAACGCGGGACCACCGAGGGGAATATTCTTCCCAAGCCACACCAGCTTCCTGCTAAATTCCTGACAACGTAACAAATCGAGTGGAAGATCCCTCTTTGAATAATTCACTTTAGCTGCACACGTTGTGTACATTGCAGACATATAAATAATAATAATAATTATTATTATTGTCTTATTAGACTAGTCCATTTAAGTAATAACACGCAGTTGCATCCGACTTTCTTAGAAGTACTCGCCTTTGCCTGGTCGTTTGGCCAGGAGAGAGGACAACTACAGAAAACCTTTTCTTCACTTCAGAACCCGAAAGCTGCAGGTTTTCTCTTTTTTTTGTGAGATTTTTATTTTTCACCCTTTTTTTCAAGAAACTACTCCTTTCCGCCCTTTTCTTGTTTTTTTTTTTAAATTGTGAACTGAATTAATAGAAACCAACAAGAAAATCCAACTACAGTCGAATCGGAATTCATTTCTCCTTCATT
>JAUELO010036557.1:0-10503 GCA_032357855.1 Amphibolips quercusostensackenii | reverse complement strand
CGTTCCGGTTGCGTCGGGATTGGTTCTAAAGAACCATGATCGTAGCTTCCGGAGCCTACAACTTCTCATAATAATAAGCAGCTTAGTGTGTGGGGCAAGAATATACCCCGAATTCTACTTGACATAAGTTTTATTCAATTAAAAATCAATTTAACTTATACTCATTTTGCATATTTTTTATTTACCTGAATTTTCACTTAACCCATACATGATTTCTCCGATTTGTCACTAGCCAAAATCTTAATTAGTCTGAATTATTATGTGGCATAATTTTTTGATCACCTTATTCCTCTTTGCCAGAACATTTATATATCCTATTTTCCAATTAATTTAATTTCTGTTTTTTCAAATTCTATGTATCATACTTTGCATTTTTTCGAATAACCACATAACCTAATTTTTATTTGCCCAAATCGAAATTTTGTCACCATTTTTATCTATGATAATTTATAGTGGGACTGAGTCACTTTCATCCTAATCGTCACCCAAAATGATTTTTACTTTTTCTGATTTGATTATAATCTGAGTTTAATTTTTTCGAATTACTAGTTGCTATAATTGTCATTTGTCCTAATAATAATTCAACTTAATTTTTTTCATTCGAATAATCATTCACCATAATTTGTATTTAGCCAAATTTCTATTCGTCATAATTACCATTTGCTTGAACTTCCACGTTGCCTGATTCCTATTTCACAAATTTATCATTCGTCATTATTTTCATTTTCCCTAATTTTTATTCAACTTTATATTAATGTATCCGAACTTTTAAGCGGCATAATTTCCATATCACGGAATTTCCATTTGTCTTACTCAGCCCTATGCATCACCCGTGTATTTCGCTCAGTGCTCCCAATTTTTGTCCTGAACGCACTGCGCATGCGTTACGCCGAAATTATGATTTTCACATAGCGCGCGCTTATTTAAAATGTGTAAATATGCAAATTAAATGTTTCAAATCAATAACACTCATAAGATGCATTTAAATACATTTTCTATCGCAAAATATACTCACGCAGTCATATATATAACAATAGTTAGATTTCACTACTAAAAAAAAAACTATTTATCCAGGCTCCAAAGTGAAATCAAATTATTATTACATTTACGGCTACCGAATTATAGTTTTCAATTAAAAATGTATTTTTATGAATGATATAATTATTATCCATGAAAAACAATAAATTTACACTTTCAAACATTTCAAATGAGCGCGCGCTATGTAGTGAATCAGAAATTCGGTGCCACGCATGCGCAGTATGGTTGAGGACACAAACTGGGTGGCATGTAAACCTGAATTTGTCAATAAACTCATGGCAGATCCACAGACAAGCTCTGTTTTTTACTATTTTTATTTAATAGAAAGCGCTTGGAAAATGATTTTAATTCTAAATTATGGAGAAAATTAAGAAAAAAAAAGACCCCGCGAAAAAAAAATCAAAAACACGGGAATAGTGGAAAAGAAAAAAAAGACAGAAGCCGATGTACAGCTCCGGAATGTACTTCGGGTTATGATTCTAATGCTACGAAATTTATTCTTTTTCTCGTCTCAAAAGGTGAAAAAAATGTCAAAATATGGCAGAAAGCAATACGGCGCGACGATATAATCTTAACCGAAGTGTGTCAGATGCATTTTGCTCCAAAAGATATTTTGTCAGAATAAGAAGTTAAAGTAGCTGATTGAAGCACTGTCATCGGAGCAGCAAGTTAATTGTATTTATTTTTTATTTAAAAACTAATAAGATTCACTTTGTTTAGTTTTCTTTTTATATAAAATTATTTTGAAGTAAACTAAATATTATATTTCTAATGTTATTTTTTGATAGGATTTAGAGGTTAAGTATGTATTTAATACGCGGAGTTTATTTTACTTATATCTTTTGTCAATTTAAATGGAACAAATATAAAAATAAAAATAGACACTATTCGTTTATCATGAAAAATAATAATGATTCTTAATTACGATGAGTAATATATAAATATCATTTGATAATTGATTATTAATTATTGATGTTTTAATGATCAAATAAAAAATAATAATCGCTTAACACTTTATTTATCGATTATATAATGATAATTTTTTAATCATTATTAGAAAAATAATTCATGAACAATAAGCAATAATTATGGGCAAGTAAAGAGTACAATAGACCCACAAACCCACAGATCAAGAGCCGTTGCTGCGTATGGCACTACTGATAGCGAGCGATGAAAATATTTCTAGCCGTTTCGGAGGCCGATACGCGCGAAGAGTGGGGGCATGGCTCTTCCGAGAAAAGTCGTAAAATCTGAAACATTTTTGGCACTGTTAACAGCGTTTAATGCACTTTAAAATAATTTAAATTAAAAGAAAATTAAATATTGTATTACTAATTTTAGTATTAAATTGGATTTAGAGGCTGAATACTAATATCCTGAAATTTCAATATAACTTTCAATAAAAAAAAAACTAAATATTGTATTTCTAATTTGATTATTCAATAAGATTCAATTAGATAAGATTCTTGATACATGTTTAGAGAGATCTATATATAATACTTTTATTTCTTCTCTTTTACATTTTATACAGAGCATTCGAAGATAATCAATGAATTTTAACGTTTATTTCACAAAAAATAATTAAAAAGTGAAAAGTAAAAATTGTTACTCAAAAAAAATTTTGCATGATTTTTATTTTAAAAAATCTGCCTGCTTTGCGGGCACATTCTCGTCGCGCGCGGCTTGTTTCACTCGCAAGTTAGAGCGCGCCTAGGGCGCGCGCCTATTGTATCTTGCGCTTCGCGCTTCATAATATATATATACTTTGCGCTTCGCGCTCGGTAATGTATCTCGATCTTTGCGCTTCAATAAGTTTTGCCTTACGCTTCGCGCTCGGCTCTTTTCGGTTTTCGCACTTCATGCTAGGCTCAAAAAAAATATTAACTTGCAAATATAATAAAATTATTAAAACTTCTACGATTAAAGCAATTTTTAAATTTGTTTTTATCTTACATTGAAAAGAAAGTTTATTTATTCAAGTCTCTGTAGGCCTTAAGGAACACACTTTCATTACAATAACCGCGCTTCGCGCTCATTTTTTATATGTATGTATTGAATTCTTTGATCATTTATATAGTGAGAATTATTTTTTTATTGTATATTTATGTGCACAGAAAAATTTCTGCATGACTACGATAACTTTTGCTATAACTATAACACTATCGGAATGCTTTAAATTTTTGTACACTTTTTTGAAACTCCAAAGAAAGGCTTCTTATTTCTTGAGCTTTGATTCAACTTACTAAAAATGCTACCAAAGAATAAAACATTCCATTCTTGGTCAAACAGTGTTTGTTTCAATCACAGAAAACTACATATAAAATTAAAAGAAGAATGCTGAGTCATATGAAAATTAACTATCAATTCGTAATGTCATTTTTTACAATTAAAAAAAAACTATGCATCCTCAGAAAAATGATTGATAACAAATTTGTAGTATTTTAAGGTGAATAACTTTTGTTTTATATTTTCTTCATAGCTTGTTTTATTTGTCCCAAAATTTAAATTTTTTATTGTTTAAGTTGTTTTTTAAAAATAAAGCAAAAATTACGCAACCTATCAAAAAGTGATTCATAACAAATTTGTAGGTATTTTTTGGTTGTACAATTGTTGTCGAATTTTTTTGTATTATGCATATTTCGACCGCAAAATGGAATTTTTGACTTTTTATTATTTTTTTGGGGATCAAAAATTTAAATGTTTAATTTTCCAGTAAAATCTCAAAATTTTTTATGATAGTCTTATAGGGCCTCTAAAAATAAACGCTTTTTCTCTAGACTTTTTTTATATTGTGCGTTGTTTAGCTTAAAATTTGCATTTTCTTTTGCTTTTTCAAATTTTGAAAATGCTATAACTCTAAAAATTTTCTTGATTTAGAAAAAAGTCATTAGGATGAATTTTCTGTCCTTTTTAGTACTACTAATAACCGTACATAGAATTTTAAATTCCAAAAAAAATTGTCTAAAAAATTTTCCATATGTGCTCACTTTCTGAATTCTCACCCAAAATAGTTGGTTGACAAACTTATTCTTTTTCTTTAGGCTTCAAAGAAGTGTGCCAAAGCTCCATACAATCTGATCATTTTTTTGAAAGTTAACGTGCCGACAGACTACAGACTTCAGACATTTTTTATTTTTAATGTTGTCTTTTTACAAATAACGCAAAAAATACGCGTCTTATCAGAAAGTGATAATTGAAAAATTTGTAGATCTTTTTTGTCTGCATAATTTTTGTAAAATCACTTCTTTTGTACTTAGCATAATTTGACTACAAAATGGAATTTTTGATTTTTCATTATTTTTTGTGCAATCAAAAATTTTCATTTTCAATTTCTTTTAAATTTAAAAATTTGATAAAATAGTCTTGTAGTGGTTGCAAAAAGCAAATTTTTTTCCTCTGACTTTTTTCATATCGTGCGTTGTTTGGCTAAAAAGTTGTTTTTCTTTTATTTCTTTAAACCTTGAAAATACTATAACTCTTATAATTTTCTTTTTATCATAAAAAGTCATAAGAACGAATTGTTCATCTTTTTGAGTAATATTTATAACCATGCATAAAATTTTTAAATTCCAAAAAAATTGTTCTTAAAAATTTTCAAAATGTGCTTACTTTTTGAATTTTTATCAAAAATATCTGGCTAAGGAACTTGTTTTTTTTCTTTAGGCATCAAACAAGTGTGCTAAAGCTCAATCCAATCTGATTATTTTTTTAAAAGTTATCGTGCCTACTTATATTAATTACTTAATTGAAATAAATTAAAGAGTTTTTATGCATGCAATTTTAGTGCCGTAATTGATCAATAGAATTTTATAATTGATATTTTTAATTATTCATAATAGTTATAAAAATATTGATGCAAGATTGGAAGCTAATCTAATTCTATTTTTAATTATTTGAATAACACTTTTTATGTATATTGCCAGGGGTTAAAAAAAAATATTTAGCTTAACGTCTGTTTTGTGTTATTTTTAATTGATATCTATTTTATATTGTTAAATAAACAATATTTTTTGTTATTTTTACTATGTGTTACGTGCAATAGTAGGTTTACGTGCCACCCAGCGCCACCTACAACTCAGCTCACGCCAAGAAGCTGCATGAACTAACCTCAATGCATAGGGCTAGTTCTACTAATCTGACATTCAGTTTTAAAGTCGTGGCTTCGCTTCTAGATGTATTTAATCTGGTCGGTAAGTCATCTAAAGATAGCGCTGTGGTAACCTTCCAGGGGTACCAAATAAGAGTGGGCGCCGAATTCAAATAAGAGACCTCTGCAAATACAGCAACCGTCATATAAATTATTGATTAATGCAAAATTCCTTTATTTTTAGAAGTAATTTCTTCAGAAACTAAAATTCGATTCAATATATAATTCTTGACTGAACCAGTTTTAAAATTTCAAATTTGTCTTTCTATATAAGCGAAAACTTAAAATGCAGTTAATATATTTGGTCAGTAACATGTCACTAAACACTCATTCTCAAACATTCTAATACATTATTCATAGGCAAAAAGGAGAAATGTGTTTCAGGCGTTGTTAAGTAAGCAAAGGTGAGACAGTAATTTATAATAACATTTTAAGTTCGAGTAATTTCGTGAATATAAATATAAGTAAAAATAATTTATAAAATCAGGAAGAATATTCCTTTTAATAATTGTCACTAATTTTTTAACAGAATTAAAGGCGAATTTGAAAAAAAATGTTTGAGATTTAATGTGTTTTTATTTACTAATAGTTATTCAAGGTGTCATGCTTTTGCTTTTTCTTTAGGCAGAAGTTGATACTATTATTCTATTTTAATGGTGCAGGGCTTAGTTTACTTCTAAAGATTCTCTAGAAATCTTTAAGGTATGTTTTTATTCAACAAATTTTATTACAGAAAAATGTTTTTATGAAATTGCAATTTCGGAAGTCTTCAAGAAAAATTTTTAAATAAAAGGATACCAAAAATATTTGTAAAGAATCTTGCAAGGAACAAAATTAGTTCTAAAACATTAGTATTAAATCATAATTTTGACTTCTGCCATAATAGAAAAAAATACAGAGCTTTGCATAACAAATGTTAGATAAAAAATTTCACGCTGAAATATTTTATTTTATCGTTTGACTTTAGTTCTATGTTGAAATAAGTTAAAGTTAAGAATGCCAATATTCTCCTAGATTTTATTAATCTTTTTTAACAATGCTTATTTTTCAACCAAAAATAACTTTATTAGTTTATCGCTAACTCCATATTATATAAATAAGTCGATTTATGAACAAATTTTGGCAAAACAATTACACTTGTGAAACACTAATTTATAATTACATTTTAAGCCCAGGTAACTCCGTAAAAAGAAAGGTGGTCAAAAATTATTTATAAAGCCGAGCATAATATTCCTATTGTTAATTGTAACTAGTTTGAATAGAAGTACTAAAGGCGACTTCAAGAGAAAATTTTTCAGGTGGAAATTGTTTACTTACCAATAATTATTCATGTCTTTATGTTTTTGCTTTCTCTTTACGTAGAAGCTGCAATTATTATTTAATCCTTACGATGTAGGGCTTAGTTTCTTCTTTGGAAAATTCTATAGAAATCTGTTTGGTACGTTGTTATTTAACAAATTTCATTTGTGAATTTTTTTTTATAGAATGGACAATTTAAGATGTTCTAAATACAAATTTGTAAATAAAAATGTACAAAATAGATTTGTAAAGAATTTTTTAAGAAATAAAATAAGTCCTACAATATTATGTTTAATCAGAAAATCTACTTTCATCTCAATAGAAAGAAAAGATACAAAAATATAAATAACTAGTATTGATCATACAATTTTACGCTAAAATATTTGTTTCCAAATTTTGCCTTTAGTCCTCTTGTAAAATTATTGACAATTAGCAATGACAACACCTAATTCGACTATTATCAGTTGCCCCGGCTGTGGAACTAAATATAAGGAATGTACTGTTACATTAAAAACCTTCAATGATGGAAAGTGTGCTAGATGTATGGTTCTAGAAAAACTTTGAATGTTGATTTAGAGCGTAGTCAGTTTTTATTCTACCTTGAAACATTGAAAAGTGCAATAAGTGATGTTGTCAAACCAATGCTACAAACTCATCGCAATGCTCTTTGAGAAATTTATAATGCTCTTCGAAAAAACTTTCTTCAGGTTCAAAATTCTGTCGATTCTCTGTCAACAAAAGTAAATGACCTTCCTGAGCAAAGCACTTCAACTGATTTCAGGATTACTAATATTGAAAAAGTTACAGGTAAGCTGAAAACTCATATTGAATATTTTGACTTCAAATTGCTAAATCATGATCAGAAGATTACAGAACTTGAGTCTAAAATAATCACTTACCAACAAAATAAACAATTATCTCTAAAATTTAATTCTCAAGAGTGTATCCTTGAAATGGAAAAACGTCAGCAGTGCAAATCTTATATAATCTTATTCAGCTTACCAAAAACAACATCTCTGGCTGACAAAGAGAAACTTAATGATATTATGAAAGTCCTCTTCCCACTTATTGCCGATATTATTGATAATATAAAAAGACATTGAGAATTGAAAAGTAGGAGTTCTAGTATAATTAGACCAGTAAAGAATGTGTTCCAGTCGACAGATATGGCTAAGAAAGTATTTCGTGCCTTCATTTTTAAAAAGAAACAAAAAATAATGAACTCTGCAGAGGCAATTATCTTTGCTCTGCTCAGAATCTTCATAAACCGAACTCCGATGCAACTCTCTTTTTACAAACAGATAAAGAAACTACTCAACAAACGATTATCAAATGCCAAGAGAAACCTGAAAATAATTCGCTAAGATGAAGAACCAGTCATAATTACTTTTAAGACCCCCACACTGTAATAACAGGAAGATCATCTTTGATCAATAGTTATCTGCTTTACTATTAAAATACTCGAGGTTTGAGCACAGAAATTAATTCAATAATAACTTGAAGATATTCACTGTTAACAATTTTTTAATATAGACAGAAACATGGCTTTAATCTCACGCGAATACATCAGAATCTTTTTATTGTTCTATTTACAATGTATTTCGTGCTGACCGTATTACAAGGGTAGGTGGAGGTGTACTGCTTGCTATTCATGTTAGCATTCTTTCCTCTTAGTTGAATCTGACCAAAATTACTAAAGACCTGTCAGATATTGATATTGTTGGTGCTAAAGCCTACATCGATGCTCAGTGCTATATCATTCTTTTAACATATTATATATACCTCCATTAACCTCAAACAACTCATTGCTGATGACTTTTATACACCTGGATTTAAGAATTTCTGTGATTTTGGCACACAAGATAACAAATCAGTATTATAAGCTTTTTTTATGAAATTTTTTTAGCTTAATCAATCAATAATATATTAAGCAAGAATAGTCCACTTTTGGATTTAATTTTTTTCAGTTCTAACAGTATTAGTACCAAATGCGAATTTTCCATTGTTCCTGAGGATGTGTATCACCCAGCTTTAACAATGAGTCTTATTTCTCAATTCGGTGTACATACTGTTAATTTCGCAAATAACATTCTACTAAAGACATTTAATTTTAAGAGAGCAGATATTAGTGGATTAAGTGTTGCTTTCAATGATATTGATTGGACGTTTCTAGAAAATGTTTTATCATCAAACCAGGATTGTAATCTTTTTTATGATACACCGGGCATGCTATTTGACATTTACGTTCCTAAATATAACACTAGTGGGATTAAATTTACTCATCCACCGTACTTTACGAAAGATATTATCGATAACATACGCTTAGAAGATAAGTATGCATCTAAATTTAATGCAACCAAGGATCCGTATTACTAAAAACTTTATAAAACTCTTAAGAAAAAAATAGATATTCATTTAAGATCTTCTTTCAAACGATATAACAGTAATATGGAAAGTAGAATTATTGCCAATTCTACTTCCTTTTGGTCCTATTTAAATAAACAGAAGGGCATTACGCGTATTTCAGGGATTATGATATATAATAACGTTGAGCTGCTCAATCTTGTGGATATTGTAAATTCTTTTGCAGATTATTTTATGAAAGCTTATAGCTCATCTGACCTCCCAGAATCTAATTGGAATGACAAATATCCTGTTCCTGTCAAAAGACTAGTATTGCCTATTAACTCAGTTCACCTAGAAGAATTAAATAATACCTACATAACCTCAAGGCAAATTCGTAATGCTATAAAGAAGATTCCTAATAAAAAAAATGCTAGTTCTAATATAATCCTATCATCTCTGATTAAAAAATGTTCTGAATTTTTGCTTCCTCCACTGAAAATTTTGTTTAATTTTTTTATTCAAATTGGTTGTTTTCCTAACGTCTGAAAAACTACCCGTATCTGTCCAGTTTGGAAGAAGGGTGGCAAATCTGTTATTGTTAATTGTTGACCCATAACGGGTTCTTGTGGCTTTTCCAAAATATTTGAATTATATATTTATAATTTTATATCTCGGGTGGCTTTTCGTGTAATCTCGTTCAATCAGCATGGATTTATTCCTAGCCGATATACTGCTACCAACATTCTGAGCATTACTCAGAATATTTTCAATTACTAACTGTAAATAATCAAGTTGATGTCATTTACACTGATATCTCTTAAGCATTTGATAAAGTGGATCACGCTATATTATTAAATAAGCTACGAATACTTGATCTACCGGATATTATGATTCGACTATTACACTCTTATTTATCATCCAGACACACATTTGTTTAGTATTGTGGACACTCTTCTGCAGAATTTATTCCTACTTCTGAAGTGCCGCAAAGATCTAAGCTTGGGCCACTTGGAATGGAAGGAGACATGTCATTTTCAGAGTAGTTTCTAAAGCTGAATCCGAACGTGGCCTCTATTTCCCTGCAGCACGTCAGGTTTTCGAGATTTTCACAAATTAGAAGATAGAATGTTGTCAAAGAATTTTTCAATGAAAATCAATATATAATTTCAATGCATTTTTTAATGCCAAATCCAACGGCGGGCTTGTTTCTGTGATATCTTATACGGTAGCCAAGACAATCTAGAAAAACTGAGAAAAAAACACGAAAAAAAGTGGTTTTACAAAAAACTGCATATCTAGCTGAACAATTTTGTTTTCTACTGTTCCAGGTGTCAATCTCTTCGTTTTTCAATGCAACAGAAATTTTTTAAAAAATTAGGGTTGAGGCTATCACCGTTTGAAAGATACATGGCAGAGAATTTGTCTCTTTTAACGGAGTTGCCAATTTGACGGCTTACACGTACTTGAAACGAATCATTGTACTGCGTCTTCAAAATATCTATTCTTCATGTTGTTAGCTCTTTTTGGAAAATGATGATAAATTGTTGCTTGTGATTAGAAACTTTTCCTCTTGCATGCTCGACGATGTTGAGCATTAGTTCATCAGTCATGAGATTCCAACAGTTGTCTACTAAAGCGTTCACACTCCACTTGCCTTTGTACCTCTTCTCAAT
>JAUELO010036541.1:0-10503 GCA_032357855.1 Amphibolips quercusostensackenii | reverse complement strand
TGAAATTTGTATGATTATCTTTACAACCCTTTGATTCTCGATCTCATTCCGTTTCCCGGAGTCGTTCAGGGAGCCATTCATGTTTAAAAGCAGTCTCCTTGCTCGAGCCACTTTTTCCCGCCGATGTTCGTCTAGTCGAATACCCTTGCTCGAGGCGCAAGAGAAATAATAGAGCAAAGGCACTTTCTCGTTGCAATTGAGCCACTTCTCCAACATCTAACGCTTTTACTTTTCCACGAAACAATTAGGGCCAAGAATGTCTATTATTCTCTTTTTTTCATTCGTTTTAGTTTAGTTTCAATCTTTATCCTTATTACACCTTCTTTGCCAGGTGGAGAAAGCTGAAACACTTTTTAGGAAAATTGTTTTCGTTAAAAGACTATAACATGGTGTTGCTTGCATAGTTTACATTAAAGAAAGCCAAGCGAGGACTTCTAAAAACCAACACTCTCACTCAATGAATCTTTGTATAAAACATTTTTCGCTTAACTTCCAATTCAGCTTGGATGAAACAAACTTTGGAACTTTTGCTTACACAGAGCTTTTGCTAGTAGATCTGCTAAAAGTTCGCTGTTTTTATCATACTTTACATTTATTTTCTCTACTCTTTGTTTCTTAGAAGTAGAATAATATTAAGTATCAATATGCTTGCACTGTTCAGATGAAGCTGGATTATTTAGTAATACTATATCAGCTTGATTATTGCAAGAAACAGTTGCAGGCAGATTTTGAGTCCAATTTTACTCAATGAGAATATGCTGGAGCCAAACATCTTCTTTAGTTGGAGAACATAAATCTATGGATTCTACTTCTGTCGATCAAGTAGATCAAGTACCACCCAGTGGCACTTTTCCGCGTATCTAAATCGTCTGCGCCAATCACAGTATGATTTTAAAACATATTCTTTTGATATGTTCCCAAAAACTATACCATGATTTGAAGTGCGTTCTAAATATTTCAGTACTCGTTTTACTCCATTCCAATTACTTGAATTTGGATTTTCTGCAAACTTGCTAAGAACAGTGATTATAAAAGCTAAATCAGATCTTGTCGTTACCATCAAATACATAAGTGAACCGATTGATTTTCTGCAAGAAAAAAATTCCTCTTTTTCTTTGATTAAATCATCCTGTTTCGAAAATTCAATACTAGAATCAGCTGAAATAGAAAGCGAAGTACAATCAACATGATAAACCTAGTTAGAATCTTTTAAAGATAAACACTTCAATACAACTTGAAACTTTTTACATTTCTTTTTCTCTCTATTTGTATTCTGACAAAACACTTATCTTTCAAACATTTGATTTTAAACATGCGACCAAGGTCAGACAACAAATCATTCATTTTTGAAACATCACTGCAACAAATGATTCCGTCATCTACACATAAAATTAAAAACAAAGTTGCCTTCTATTTATCAAATAATAAAAACAGTAATCTGCTATTGACTGAACTAATCCACACTTACTTAAAACTTCCGTTATGTCTTGACTTTATTGCCTTGAGGCTTGTTACAGTCCATACAAACTTTTCTTTAGTTAGCAAAGGCGATATTCTATTTCGAATCCAGACGGCTGTTCCATATACATTCTCTCCTTCAATTCCCGATACAAAAACGCAGTTTTGACGTCGAAGTGAGTCATTTTAAATCTTTTGCAACAGAAGCTGAGAAAAGCAACCTTATAGTTCAATGCTTGACAACAGAAGCAAAGGTTTCTTTGAAATCAATCTCTTTCTTTTAAACATAGCCTCAAATCACAAGTCGAGCTTTGAACTTGTAAATTGTTCTATCCGATTTCTACCTCTTTTTAGAGACCTACTGATTAAAAATAATATTTTGATTTTCGGGTCTGGAAACCGAAATCTACGTTTTCTTTTCTTTTAAAGTCTCTAATTCTTCGTTGATGGCTTGCTTCCACTGATTAAAATTTTCAGCATCCAAAGCTTCTTGTGCATTTTGTGGTTTACACAGAGCAAACTGTCCCTTTGCTATCTTAAAACCAGTTTGATGAACTTCTGATGTTAAGTATGTGCTTTTATCTCGTAGAAGATAAGCATCTCTTCGTATTTGCAAGCGCGGATTTTTCGTTTTTATTGTTTCTTTCTGTGTTGATCCATTATTCGACTTTTGGAAGTTTGTTGTATCTTCTTCATTACCTTCTTCTCTTTAATGCGTGATAATCACATGAGAAAGCTTAGTTTTCAGTTTTTCATCAAAAATCACATCCCGTCGAATGTAAAACTTTCTTGCAGCTGAATCATAGACGCGACAGCCTTTGCTTCCTTTATTATAACCCACCATCAAACACATCACAGAATTCTTCTCCTACTTGGTTCTTTGATTTTCTATAACATGTGCGAAACACTTACTGAAAAAAATGTTTAGGTGTCCTACTGATGGCTTTACACCAAACCACTTTTTATATTGCGTAAACCCATTCAGTGTTTCCGTAGCTGTTCGATTTCCGACATAAAAAGCCATTGCAGTAGCTTCATCCCATAAATATAGGGGAAAATTTCTAGCATGTAATAAAAGTTTTGTAGATTCCACAATCATCATGTTTCATTTTTGAATGAATTTATTCTGTTCCTGCGCTTAGTAGCATCTGAATCAGCCAACCATATGTCTTTAATTATTTGAGCCAATGAGGTTTTAGCGTTGAACAATGCAGCTAAACTTCCTAAACCTTTTTGAGAATCTTGATCTTTAATATGTTGTGCTACCAGTGACTCACTATTATAATTAGCCGTTTTCTTTATGCGACAATCACGTGCCGAATGACCAGGCTTCTTACAGTAGTGACACGAGCCTTTTTTTTGTGAAATTTTTTTCTAAATATTTTTTTTCCCTTATGCGTAAAATGCTTTGTCTTTTACCTCTTTTGATATATTCAGCTCTCGCAGCTTTAGCAGGCAATCTTTGTTGACTAAATGATTTGTCAATTTTCCAAATGGCTGATCAGTTATAGCATCAGCGTATCAGACTGTACGCACATTATCAAATTTTGTTGATGAGCTGGAAGCAATTTTAGCTATAGCAACTGCTGTTTGTTGTTCCATGTTCGTATCTTTTGAGCGTTGCGCCAGAAAGAGAACTTTTCCAATGTGATCAGCCACTCAATCATTTAAATCTATTTTTGCATTTATGAACTGATCAAAGAGCACTTGTACAGACTGGTAACTTTTTAGCGTGTATCATTTGTAATTTCGCACACATTTGTGCAGACGTAGAACAGTCTATAAAATATTGAAACTGATCCAGTTCCAGACCTCTTATTTGAAATGCCTGTGCTACAGCATCCTTTTCTTCCCATGCAGCAGCTTTTGTTGCATCTGCAGACGTTGGAGTCAATCCATAGACGTACTTCTTTAGTTTATTTTGCACTATATAAATTTGCATTTTACGTTTTTCGGGTTGGTACTTTTGTTTGTTAAAGCAATTAATGTAATAAGCATTCGCTTCAGCCATTTTCACAGACGGAAATTCACTTTTAACAACAAATTACTGAACTCCGCGACACTAGACTTTCTTCACAAAATCCACTCTTTATTTTACAGCTTTTTCAGACTTTAGTAACTTTTTACTGACTCTACTGTCTAAGATGCAGCCCTGGGCCCATAACCTATTGGGAGGATCATGTGTAAAGTAAAATAAAGAGCAAATTTATGCAGATTAGATTATTGTGGTGTGATTCACGCAACACATAATCGTAATTATGACGTATGATTCACACACGTATAGTTCACATCAAAGAAAGCCGATCGAAGACCGCTCGGAATCAGAGTTACTTCGTACATTTATAAACTCATATTAAAATATAAAGAAATGAATAGCTATTTTCAACAAAGCGATTCAAAATCGGAAGCAAATTAAAAATTTTAATTTATCATAATAAAAAATATATTTCAATGAAGATTCACAAATTTGAACAATTTTAGGTAATGTTAGCGCTTTACACAAAAAATTTGTATTGCATATGAAAAATAATATTAATTAGATTTATAATCCTTTTACAATATTAGATTATTTTAGTGTTTTTTTCGGAAATTGGTATTTTTAATGAAAATTCACAAATTTAAATAATTTCACGTTATTTTATCGCATTACGCCAAGAATTTGTATTTTAAAAGAAAAAACATTAAAGCTTAAATAAGATTTGCCAATTTCAACCAGTTTCAGGTCATATCAAAAGTTTTCACAGTGAATCGTCTTTTTATTTAAATTATTATATTTTAAAGATTTATAATTTTTAAACAATTTTAGGTTGAGTTAGCCTTTTCCACCAGATATTAGTACTTTGAAAGAAAAATCATTATAATTTTAACAAGATTTAGAATCTGTTAAAAATTTTGTATTATGTTGAAGTTTTCGTCGAAAATTTATATTATTTATTAAAAAGAATAAATTTCATATTATATGCTTTAGAAAAAGATTCACTAATTTTAACAATTTGAGGTTATGTTAGCGTTACCAATGGACTGTTTAAAAAAAAAAATAATTATTATTTGAACAAGAATTGAAATATTTGAAAAATTTTGAATTATATAAGTATTATTCGCGTAAGATCATTAGTAATTTTAATAATGAATTATAAAATTTTTAAAGAATATTTACAACAACTTTAGGTTATGTTAGCATTTTTTAACGTAAATTGACTATTGATTAAGAATTCTGAACTGTTTTCTGTTATAATTTTTTATTATGAAATTATTGGTATTAAAAAAACTTATTAGATTTCAAAAAGTATTTACAATTTGTTAACAATTTTAGTGCGTTGCTCGTTTTTTTACTTAAAGTTGGTATTTGTAAACAAAAAATCATAAGATTAATGATTTTTATTTAAAATAATAGAATTTATAAGCTTGAATAATTTTAAATTGCAATACTATTTTATGTCGAAAATTAAAGTATAGAAAAAAAATCATTAGATTTCGAAGGAGTTTAATAATTTTTTAATAATTTTAGGTTACCTTAACATTGTAAAAAAATTGGTATTTTTGAGCGAAAATATTTATAATTTGAAGCAGATTTAGAATTTTTTACAAATTTTCAATTATGTCAGTGTTATTGATGGTAATTCATATTTTTAATTTGAAAAAAAGTAATTTTAAAGAAGATTCAAAATTTCTGAACAATTCTAGGTTATGTTAACATTTTTTACTAGAAGTTGGTCATTTTAGCAAAAACGCAACGGTTTAATTATTTAGAAAGTAATATTATGTATTAATGCTAAAATTACGGTATGAAATAAAATCAATTTGAAAAAATATTGTTGCTTTTTTTATTATTGTACGTGATAGATACCATTTCTACAACAATTTTGTTTAACATTGACTTTATATTTTAATTAAAAAACTGCATGCGACTAAAAAGAACGATATACGCGCGCCGACGTCACAATTTGTTAACCAAAATTTATTTCTAAAAAAAATACAAAAGTTATTAATTTGATTATTTAAATCTTTATATAAGTAAAAAATAAAACTTGAAAGTGCACAAAGTTTCTCAAATCATCAATAACTTATTAAAACCATTTAATTTCGCTTGAAAATCTAAATTGAATTGAATATTATTTATTAGTTTACAAATCAAAATTCTAAAAAAAAATTAAATCAAACAGAATTTTATTTTAAAATAAGGACTGTGTATGGATATAGCATTTTCAAAAAATAATTGAAAAACTTACTTTCTGTATTTTCACAACACTATTTATAAATTATTTCTTATCTTCGTTTACAGCAAAATAATTCCAGTCAATATTTCAAAGCCTTGTCAAATTTTTTAAAAATTAAATGATAAAAATCTTAAGAACTGTTTTACAAAATAGTTTGTTAAAATTAATTAATTATTATATTATTAATCAAATTTAACTAAATTTGCTTTAAAAATAAAAAAAATATAGATGTCTTTTTTTACAAGGATCGGCGGTTTTTGTATAACAAATCAAATGATTAAAAAAAGTAAATATTTATGAAAATGCAGTTGTATAGTTTCTTTATCAAGCAACAACCCTTGAAAACAGCCGCTGATCGATCTCTCTAACAATCACCCTAGGCGAAGAGCTTGACAAAGTCATTGCATTTTTTCACTTTTTTATTATTTTTATTTTTTTACTTTACTCTGATCACATATATCAAGTAAAGCTCTTCACAAGGGCTTATTAATATCCAAGATCGTTTGTTTTATTTTGTAAAAAATTTTATAAATTTCCTAAGTTTTATATTTACGAATAATTAAGATTGCTCGCGAAATATCTGATTTTCCTGATTTATGGAATAGTCTGCCCGAAGCGATTCATCTCGGAGGCTAACAAATTGAGAAAGATGCTGTATGAGATAAGTTTGAGTTTTAGACGCTCTTGTGTGAGAAAAACAAACTTTGACCTTGAAGCTTCATAAGAGATTTTATCTCTCAATTCTATTGTGCGGGCTCAGAGCAAAACCCATATAAAACCGCGCCTGATCGTCAGGCGCGGCTTCAGAGAGAAATAAATATTTCAGAGTGGTCCACAAAAACAAAACAAAAAAATTAAATACTTTTTGATAAATTAATTTATCAAGCAAATTGAACAGACTCTCTCAAACTTAGGGTTCTTCTCGCATCTCTAAAACAAACCAAGTGGGGTATGGTGCCGGGCTTTGAATAAAGTGTCCTGTACATTAAAATTTAAATATGATTTTGATGTCTTTTTTGTAAGAAGCTCACATTATCAGGTAGCATATGTCAGCATTCAAAACCATTTTTAAACTACCTTATTATTTAATAACTAAACAATTCTTTGGTCTTGTGTTTCGGTCAGCGTACCCCATACAATGGGGCATGGTGTCCGTCATATCACTGCCGGTTTATTTAAAAAATATGAAAGTTGTAGAATAAAATTGTGCAGTAAAATAATTATTGAGAGTATAATGTAGCAAAAAAATTACTTTTGATATGATTAACACTATATAATTTTTTTTTACCACAACATTTTTCGGACATCTTGCCCCGGCCGTCACGTTGCAAGAGTTTATTAATTTTAATATATTAAAAACTTTTATAAAAATAATGTATAATACCTGCAGTATGAAGAAATACTTCACTGATTAGAGGCTAATATTTCGAAGCTTCAAAAATTTAAAAATGTGCTTCTAGTGCCTAATTTCTGACCAAGACTTTCTCATCTGTTTCCGTCAAAACCGTTTTTTTCACTATAATACCTCTGACACGTATTTCAATACAAAAATTGCATTGCACTACTATTTTTTAAACAAAGAAAGTACTTTTTTGCAAAACACTAATATAAAAGTCAACAAACCTGTTTTTTTTTATAATTGACACCATGCCCCACACCGGCACCATGCCCCACTCTCCCCTACAGACTAGCCCTAAAAGCATATCTAACTAATTTTTATAAACGAGTTCAACACATTTGAAAAATTTCCAGTGCTTCAAAGGAATTTCAACAGTTTTTAATGCAATTTACAGAATTTTCAACAATTTCAATTATTCTATAAAAAGTGTGAAACTATTAAGCATTATAAGGAAACTCAAAAGACTTTCAAGGTTTTAGGGCATTCCAAGGGCTTGCACAAGACATAATTAAGAGATTAAATATTATTCCAAAGATTTAAAGTAATTTTTAATGGATTTAGAATGAAGTGAGTTTAGTGGAAACAGAAAGTTGAATTTTTAAGCTAGAATAGTGATTTTATAACGAATTATGTAACAGTGGATATTTCATGAAAAAAAGTTTTAATGTAGAATAAACAACCGTTAGATTTTACCAACTTCAAAAATTTGTTAACAGTTTTCGAAAATAGCATGAAATCAATAAAAATCCCTTCAATTTATGCATTGTCATATCTTTCTCACTCTTCAGTAAAATGTATCAATAATATAGGTCAATCGATTTGTCTTCAACAAAAACATCTTTTCTGTTCTCACATCAACTTCAAATTATAAAAATGAGAAAATTTTACTGTGGAAATCAATTTTTAATATAATATAAATGACCATAACTTCTGTACTCTCTGATAAAATGTATTAATATTATAGGTCAATAAATTTGTCTCGAAACAAGGAATCTTTTATGTTTTTGCATCTACTTGGAATTATGTTAATGAAAAAAGTTTAACCATAAAAATGCCATTTCACGAGCACTTTGCTCTTCGTTAGCAAATGTATTTGCTTCCTCATAGAGAAGGCATTAGTGATTTTTTAAATAATAGACAAACTAAATTTTTCATTTTAACCAATTTAAGAATTGAAATTCACAAAAAATAGAAAATTACAAAATAATACAAAAAATTTTTTTTAATACAATAACAAATCAGACAAATTAAATTTTGTATTTGAAATAGTAATTTCTCTAGCTGGAAAAGGGAAGGGAAAAATTTTTTCGCACCCTATCCCTTTCCCAGCTTCATGATTTTTTAACAAAAATTGTCAGAATAATTTCACTTGAAAATTTGTGATCAAAAAGTCTTTTCTATTCATACATCAACATTGAATTATGTTGATGAAAAAGTTTTTCTGTTTATAACAGATGTTTCTGTAACGTGTACTAATAATATAATAATAATTATTATTAAAATTATTAATAATTAATAATGAAGTGTATTAATATTATAGGTCAATCTATTTGCCTAGAATCAAGGAATCTATTCCGTTATTGCATTAATTTTAAATTATGTTAATGAAAAAAATGTTACTATTTTACTTTTGATATTCCTTCAAATTTTGCAAATTTTTTCGAAATCTTTTTACATTTTCTGACATTTCTTCGATCTTTCAAAATCTTTTAATATTACTGGAAATTTTGCAAATCTTTTAAACTGTAAAAATTTTTTTTTAATCTTTTGATATTTCTTGAAATTTTTTGAATCCTTTAAAATGTTTTAATATCAATCAAAATTTTAAAGAGATTTTAGAATTTTTCGATGTTACTTAACATTTTTTACGTCCTAAAATATCTTTTGATATTTCTAGAAATTTTTTAGATCTTTTAAAATCTTTTGATATTTCTTAAACTTTTGAAAATCTTTAAAAATCTTTTAGTATTTTTTAAAAATTTGTAAGTCTTTTAAGATTTAGATATTCCTTTGGATTTTTCAAATTTTTTGAAATCTTTTTATATTTCTTAAATTTTTTTACATCTTTTAAAATCTTTTCATATTCTCCGAAATTTTCTAAATCTTTTAAAATCTTTTTATATTCCATAAACTTTTTTAGATTATTTAAAATCTTTTGACATTGTTTGAAATTTTGAAAACATTTTGAAATCTCTTGACATTCCTTGAAATTTTGAAAAACTTTTAAAATCTTTTTATATTCCTTAGAATTTTTAAAATGTCTTCAAATATCATGATATCAATTAACATTTCTTAAATATTTTGAAATCTTCCGATATTTATTGAAATTGTTCAGATCTTTAAAAAATTTTTAATATTTCTTAAAGTTTAAAAATCTTTTGAAATCTTTTGGTATTAACTGAAATTTAGAAATCTTTTGATATTTCTTAAAATATTGCAAATCTTTTTAGATGTTTTTATATTCTTTGGAATTTTAAAAATATTTCAAAATAGTTTGATATTACTTAACTTTTTTTTAATATTTTGAAATCTTCCAATATTTATTAAAATTTTTCAGATCTAATAATATCTTCTGATATTCCTTAAAGTTCAAAAATCTTTTGAAATCTTTTGGTATTAATTGAAATTTAGAAATCTTTTGATATTCCTTGAAATTTTTTTAATCTTTTAAAATCTTTTTATATTCCTTGGAATTTGAACATTTTTCTGAAATCTTTTGATATTTTTTGAAATTTTTTGATATTCCTTGAAATTTTTTAAATCTTTTAAAATCTTTTTATATTCCTTGGAATTTTAAAATCTTTCTCAAATCTTTTAATATTTTTTGAAATTTTTTAGATAATTTTACATCTTTTAATATTCCTTGGAATTTTGAAAATCTTTTCTAATCTTTTAATATTGCTTGAAATTTTGAAAATATTCTGAAATCTTATAGTATTTTTTTGTATTTGGAAAACTTTTGTAATCTTTTGACATACCTTGAAATTTTTTAAATCTTTCAAAATCTTTCAATATTTTTTGAAATTTTTTTTAACTTCTAAATTCTTTTACAATTGTATTAAGTTTTTTACATCTTTCAAAATCTTTTGATATTCCTTAAAAATTTTCAGATCATTTGAAATCTTTTAATATTTCTTGAAATTTTTCAAATTTTTTTTTTTAATTCGAGGAAATTCTAAAAAATACCTTTAAATCTTCCAAGTAATTCAAAATCTATTAAACAATTTTCAAAACCATTATTAATATCCTAAATTGTTTAAAAAATCTTTAAATTTATTTGGCTTCTAAAAATTGCTTGCAATCTTCAGAAATACCCTAAAATCCTTTGAAATACCTTTAATTTATTAAAATTTATTGAAAATCTCTTAGAATCTTTCAAAGGACCACAAGATATTTAAAGTCACTTTAATTAATTTAAATCTGTGAAAA
>JAUELO010036524.1:0-10503 GCA_032357855.1 Amphibolips quercusostensackenii | reverse complement strand
AAGAGAGATTATATAGATTATCATGATAAACTGCTGTCTATTCTTCATATTACCTGCGAGAATAAAGGCAATAAATTGTATAGTTTTGAATTTGAAATTAAGTAAGCTAAAAGGCCAATGCCATTAAACAATATTTCAGCGCACCAAAGTTTTAATTATAAGTATATCTTTGTCCTAATTCAGAACAACTACCTATCATGAAAGACGAAAGTTGTCCAAAAATGCAATAGATTTTTTTTGAATTTTTATGCCTATCGCCCCTAATTTGTTTAAATCTCCTACTCCTCAAATGCGTTTTTTGAAATTATATTCAGAGGTTTCGCAAGCCTAACGAAGTTAGGCATGTATTTCCCATGAGAAAAACAAGAAGTTTTTGTAAATTTTACTCAGAATCGTTGGTATTTGTTGAATGGAGTTAAAACACAACAATTCTCCTAACAATTGGCCTGATAATATGAATGAAAACTTAATTTTTATATACTACCCCCACAAGTATGTTGCATAGGGTCCAAAAAAAAACCCCAGAAGTGAAAAATTAAGTAGTGCAAATTTCCGGCTTTAATTATGATTTTTTTGGGCTTTTGTAAATACAGATTGTTTCTATTACTTAGAATACTACTTTATGCTGATAATTAGATGTTTGCATGAACTTTTAATTAATTTATCATTGTTTTCAGCAATTTTCTCTGAGGATAGATTAAAAAGTTCGTGGTTTTTCGGATTTCTTAAACTCATTTTGAAGTTTTCAAATAGAGCGAGGAAATAATAAATTAAGTTTAACAAAAATAATTGTTCGAACAAACTTATATTCTTTATAAGTTTTTTCTGCTATAATAATGCTAGATAGTTTTAGCTTTTTTTGAAATTTTACACTTTTTGTCAGCTTTTTACTTTGTCAAACAGCTTATTATTAATTATAATTATCTTGTCTTAGATAAATACATAGTTAAGGTTTTTTTAAATATTTTAACTTCGCTTCGTCTTTTTAGCAATGACCATATAACAAATAAGCAATGGAGAGAATCGTTCCTTAAACCATCTGTTTCCTTTTTGTCTATACATTTTTATGTATAGACACTATATTTATGTCCTGAAAACAGGCAAAAATTTATTTTCAAAAAGCATTTTTTTTAATAAAATTTGAAAAATGCACTGCCGACTTGTTTTTCAATTTAAAAAGCTTTGACTTAGGCTTGAATTGCCGAAAAGCTATCCGGCTATATAAATCTGTACGTAACTTCATACCGTCCATATACACATTTGTTTCTAACTAAGAAGATAAAGAGAAGATAAAAAATTCTGAGAAAAAAGTTATGAACCATAATAAGTGTTTAAATATGTTTATTACCTTGGATTATTTATTATTTTACTGAGTAGAAAGTGGACAAAAGATGAAAAAATCCAGAAAAAAGCGCCACTAACTAGCATTAATACAGAAGAAGATAGTTATTAATAATAATCATAATTTGTTTAGGTAATTATTTTAATTAGATTGCATTATTTATTAATTTGCCCTGAGTAACAAGTTGACAAAATTTGAAAAATTTCATAAAAAACCGCAACTATCTAGCGTTACTATGGGAAAAGATAGTTGTAAACTATAATGATCTGTTGAAACAATTATGTTTGTTCGAATTTAATAATTATTACCGCAGCCTCATTTTTTGAGTGTGAAATAATATTTTCAATGCATGTTCCTACTTATTTATTACAATTAATACGAGTATTATGTTACAAGTTATAAAATCCATCTATTTTTATTACTGCTTACAGAATTAAGTTTATCACAGAGTTTTTGGGACTTATTTCCTGAAAGCCTCGGTGATCTACTGCCTCCTATGGTGACACTCAAATATAAAGATACTGATCGATCATGGAATTTACGAAGACTCGTCGATAATGAGGTAACTGAATTCTATCCAGATTCAACTTTAATGATAAGGGCTCATGTCATCGTTGGATGGCAGTTCAAAGATTATATCAAACCCCTATCTGATTTGTCTGGCAAAACAAATCATGTATTTGATACAAAGCACAAACTGTTTGTAGTACTTGACAAAAAAGATCTTAAGACACTGGGTGTTGAATGTCGTTATTCAAACCTTCGATTGTTTGATCAAACTGCTGCTTTACGCAGACCAACCGCACCACTAAATCTAGGAAATCCTACATTATCAGTAAGGGACCGCACACTCTTAAAAGTTACCAATCGAGAATATTATCAAGCAGGTCAAGAAGCACACAATCAAGCTAGCCACCGGCAAGCAAATCCGCAAGTAAAAATAGAAGGTACGTTACGCTTTGCTTTACCTAAATACACTTGTTTCGTCATCGCTAAACTTTCATTTTTCTAACATTAGCTATTCAGCTCAAAAAATCTCTTTCTCTGTTATCAAAAAACCTTTGCCTCACACTACATTCTTTAAGAATCCTATAATAAGTGATTGCATCCATTAGCGTTTTGCCGCATATATTCCGAAGGAATAGCATGCCAACCTTTTCAACTTTACTCTCTTTTTCTTCATATGTTCAAGTCTCGCTATTGTTCAGCACAGTGAGTGCAAGTTCAAAATCATATTTTGCAGCTTTTGCTTCATTTGTAACATCTTTAGTTTTCGTAATAGCTCGTATACATTCTATGATATTCCTGCCCTTGTTTGAAGGCCGAGGTATCTGTCAATCGACATTTCCATCAGTAGCAAAAAGGCTTCTTAAATACATTGGCAACTTGTTTTATCATTTTTTTCAGGTAAGGCAATGTTGCGTACTATTTTCTGAGCCCTTTCTTTAAACACTATGATTTTTTTACATATACGTTAATCTCAAGACCCGTCTTTTATATGCTAGTAATCAGTTTGCCCAACATTCTCTGTGAGCTATCGACTGATTTTGCCAAAACAGCCTTATCATCTACAAAAACCATCCTACTCACCTTCACTGTCCCGAGATCCATACCTTCTTCGTCTAAGAGGGCCTTTAACATTTTTCCATAAATATAATGAAAAGCTAAAAGGACATAACGCATCCTTGTCTAACAACCTGCTAATATTAAATCAATAACTCCTAATGAAAGAATGGTTTTTTGACACAGTAGTTCAACTGATAACCGAGTAGTTGAATTCCCAAAATATAAAATGATTTCTCAACAAAAATATAATATTCAATATTAAAATGAAGGACAATTTGTTCAGTAGCAAAAACAATTACATCCGTTCAAAGAGACAAATTTTTAAGAGAGCAGTTTGATTTGCAACCAAAACAGCTTAATATACATGCAAAAAGGAGAATTTTTTACGAAAACGCACTAATTTTCAACAAAATAGTTACATTTCCAACCAAGAAAGATAATTTTAACCCGGAAATGTTTTTTTAATATTTCAACTAAAATAAATTTTATGTATTTTTTGTAAAGAGTTGACTTCATTCAAAAAAGAAGAATTTTGAACAAAGTAGTTAAATCCACAACCAAAATAGATTATTTTTTGAACAAAATGTGTTATTTGTGAACGAAAAAAAAATTAATTTCTACTGAAAGAGTAAAGTTTTCGAAAATATTTTAAACTGATTCGGATTGTTCCTAAAATTAGAAAAAATTGTTTTAAATATTTGTAAAATTGTCTTCAAATCTTCTAGATATCATTTAGCATTTGAAAAAATCTTGAACACTTTTTTAAAATTTTCCAAAATCTCCTTTGAAAATTAATTATTGTAAATGAAACTTGATTTTTAAATTTTTCAGACATTTTTAAAAAAGTTGTCGATTTTCTTGAAACCTTCAAAATTTCTTGAAAAGCTGTATCTTTCGAAATCTTTTTCAATTTCCCCAAGAATCTCAAGAAATTTTGTTTGATTTTCTTGAAGCTTTTCAAAATTCTACAAAGCGTTTTTTTTCGTTATCTTGAAAAAATCTATATGTTGTTTAAAATTGTGTGAAACATTCTCTAGATTCAAATTATTTTCAAATCCTTGTAAAACTTCTAAATATCTTTTAAAGTAATTAAATTTTTTTAAAGAAAAAATTAAATCCTGTTAAATTTAAAAAAATTGTCTTAAAATCGTTCAGATTATTTTTTTAACGTTTTTAAATATTTGAAATTTGTAATTAATCTTTTTTGAAATCAAACTAAATTTTGAACAGAGTAGTTCAATTAACAGCCAAAACAGATTATTTTTTGACTAAACAGTTGCATGTCGAATTATTTTCTAGAATTGGGCAAAATCTTTCAAATTTGAAAAAAAATTGTCTTGAAATCTTCTAGACTTTTTTCAACATTTCGACAAATATTTTGAAATGTTTTAAAATCTTTTGATTACTATTTCAAAAGGTAATTTTTTCAAAATAAAACCTAATTTTTAAATTTTCCAGAAATTATAAGAAAAGTTGTCTTTTTTTTTTAAAATCTTTCAAATTTTTTCAAAAAGCTTTAATTTTGTATTCGGCATATTTGAAAAATTACATGCTGTTTTAAATTTTCCTATATCCTTTTAAATTCTAAATTATTTTTGTATGTTTCCTAAACTTTCTAATATCTCTCAATCTTGCTTACGCTTTATGGAAAATTTCATAACTTTGCAAAATTGCAAAATTTTGCTTTTAAATTTTGTTCATTCTTTTCAGAAATATGAAAAAATAATAAAAAATCTTTTGAAGCCTTTTTCAATTTTTTTTTCGAATTTATTTTTAAGCAGAAACAATCATTTTAAATTTTCCTAGGAATCTAGGAAGAATGTTATTCTCTTAAAACCTTTTAAAATATTTAAAAATCTGCATTTTGTTTTATATTTTTAAAAACATTTTCGAGTTTTAAATTGTTTTTCTTTTTGTTTAGAACTTTCAAGTATCCTCTTAACTTACTGTTATTTTTTTCGAAAATTTTGTAACCTTGAAAAATTACAAAATTTTGCTTTAAAATTTTTCCATTCTTTTTCAAAATCTTAGGAAATTATTTTCTATGTTTTAAAATCTTTTTAAATGTATATTGAAATTCTTTTTTTTTCAAATGAAATAACATTTTTAATATTTCCCAGAATTGTCAAGAAATTTCGTTTGATTTTCTTAAAGCTTTTTAAAATTCTTAAAAAGCTTTTTTTCCAAAAGTAAAAAAAATCTATATGTTTTTAAAAATTTTTTTTAAATGTTTTCTAGATTTTAATTATTTACAAATCTTTTAAAAAATCTTTTCAAGTAATTAAATTTTCTACAAGAAAAAATTAAATCCTTATAAATCGAACAAATTGTCTTAAAGTCTTTCAGATTCTTTTTAAGATATTTTTAGATCTTAAAAACTTTAAATAATTATTTTTTTGAATGAAATTTGAATTTTGAACCAAGTAGTTTAATTATCAACGAAAAAAGATTATTTTTTAACTAAACAGTTACATGTTAAACCAAAAAAATTAGACTTTCACTAAAAGAGTTGAGTTTTCAAACATACGTTAAACTAAGTCCAATCATTTCTGAAATTGGCAAAAAATCTTCTTAATTTAAAAAAAAATTATCTTTGAATCTTCTAGATTTCCTACAAAATTGTTAGAACTTTTTTGCAATTTTTTTAAATTCTGTAAAATTTTCTTTAAAAATTAATTTTTTCAAAATAAAACCTGATTTTTATACTTCACAGAAATTTTGAAAAAAGCTGACTATTTTCTTTAAACCTTTAAAATTTCTTGAAAAGCTTGGTATTTTTTATTCGACATATTAAAAAAAATTATACACTTTTTTAAATTTTCTTATATTCTTTTAAATTTTTAATTATTTTTGTATATTTTATTAACCTCTTAATATCTCTTAATCCTGCTAGGATTTTTTCGGACATTTTATAATTTTGCAAAATTGTAAGATTTCACTTTTAAATATTGTACACTTTTTCTAGAAATTTTTCTGAAAGTGTAAGAAAATGTTATTCTTTTAAAAACTTTTAAATATTGAGAAGCATTTTTTTCGAAATATTAAAAAATCTTCATTTTGTTTTTAATTTTTCGAAATATTTTTAAATTAAAAATTATTTTTTATCTCTTTAAAATTTCTAAATATCTTTAAAATTTACTTTTTTTTCTAAGATTTTGTAATTTTGAACAATTACAAAATTTTGTTTTTGAAATTGTTTCATTCTTTTTTGACATCTAAGAAAAAAGTCTTGAAATTCATTATTAAATGTAAAAAATTCTTAAAAAGGTTCTTTCTTCAATACCTCAAAAAAATCTATACGTGGTTCAAATTTTTTTTTTAATATTCTTAAAATTTAAATTATTTTGAAATCCTTTTAAAACTTCTAAACACTTTTTAAAATAATTTAGTTTAACCAAAAATATTTAAATCCTGATAAATTAAAAAAATTTTCTTAAAATCTTCTAGATTATTTTTGAAATGTTGTTTAATCTTAAAAAATTTTCAATAATCTTTTTTTGTAATGAAACCTTAAGCGTGTAAAATGATTTATACTTTACGGAATAAATTAAATTTCATTTCAAGGAATTTTTTTAAGATTTTAGGAGACAAAACAAATTTTAGCGGATTCAAACATGTTTTAAAATTTTAAGATTTGAGCAGTACAATCTGAAAAAATAAATATTATACATTCATAAATAAAGGTGAAAGGACAATTGTTTTTTTGTTTCCACATAATTATACAACTGTAATTTGCTAAAGTTTGAAATAGATTTAGTTTTTATCAAAGGCATAAAAGGTTAACGTCTATCTGTAAATACTAAACCGTTCCTTTCGCGTTATTTTAATTTTTTTAGTTGATCTCGACTCTTTCCTGTATTTAAAAAAAAACTCCTGCTCACTCTTTATTAACTTAAGAGTAGTTTTTTAAATGAAAAATAAAAAAAAACATAGATAGCACTTTATTTTTTTAAGTCTTTGACCATCTTACAATGTTAATAAAAATTTACACTTTAAACGTACTGTATATATTTTAATCAAAAGCATGAATTATTTTTTTAAATAGTGAAAACAATTTCCTGAAATTATCATATTTGAAAAAATTTCAGTTTAAATTCTGGACGGGTCTTGATAAGAAGATTGCTGCGATGAGAAGATGATCTTATCAGTAAATGTATGGAAAATAATAACCATGGGACGTGTTTTAATATGAGGTCAAATTCATATCAATTATAGACCATTGATAGTTTCGCGTCTAGTAAAAATTTAATAAACATGATTTTTGGAAATGTAAAAGAGAGCAATTAATGAGATTTTAATACTTTGGTAATCATGTGACTAATATAAGCATGTCAGTATGTCAAACTGTGCGCTGTTATTGCGCAATGCAAGTGCTTCTTTTTGTGGACTCCTAAATTTATCTCATTGAACAAATTATTTCGTAACGAATTATTTCGAAACAGAAATGACAAAGAAATTACTATAATAAAATTATTTAGAATTGCCTCCATTAAAAATATTTAATAAGCCGAGCTGAAAAAAGAGACAAAAAAAAGGTTGCAGGCGTCCCCTTTTTATTTTTATTTTGCCTAATACCTCAACAAAAATTAAAGATTAAAAAAAGTTGTTAACATTTGAGAACACATTACAAATCTAGGGTGTCCTTTCCGAAAATATGTTATGATTAAAAAATCTCAAGGAACCAGAAACAATCAAGGTATTCAAACGTTACAAATACATTTTTTTGAACTTTTAGTCTTAAAAACATAATTATTTTGTAATTGATTAAAATTCACCAAAATATAATGTAAATTGAAATGATTTAATTGATATAAGGCGTCAATCTAAGATTATTCTATTTTGATCTTTGGCAAATTTTAATTGTATAATTATATTATGACGAGAGAAAAATGTGTTTTCACTTTTATTTATGAATGTCTAATATTTATTCTTTCAGATTCTACTGGTGAACACTTTTTATAGTTAGTCAGCAATCACGTAATATATATTCGGGTGTTTGTTCCAGATTTAAAGAGTATCATTTGCTCTTGATTTAATGAGTTGAACATTTGGTTTTTAATCGTCAAATAAAATAGCTTTAACATAGGTTACTGCACAGATGCTTAAAAAAATAATTTATTACTGGATTATTTATTTTCAGTAAAAAAAATAATGTGCTACAATATAGTGTCTTTGAAAATCAATTTTTGTTAAAATATAAACTTATATCGTAGTTTTTCACAGATAAAATTGTTGTTTTCTGCACAGTCTTTTTCTTTCATCTGAAGAATAATATGCTACTACTCAAAAAACTTTTCTTTAAATCAAACAAATGTTTAAGTATTTTCCTGAAGAAACGGGGGAAAAAAATTAGGCTTTTCTGGCAGCTACTAACTCAGATAACAAATTAATGATTGATGATGACTTAATCGGTTTAAAAATACGCCCTCTGGAACTTTTGGAACCAGAAATGTCACTTTCAATCACTGTTTTGGTAAGCATATGATATTACCATGATGCATTACACGAATATTACAGAAACATTCCCAAAAATATTAAATATCCTGTGCCTACTTATGTACGCCCTAGTAAGCTGACCAAAAAGAAACAATAAATTATGCTCTTCTGGTCATTCGCCGCTTATTTTGCTATTTTTTATTTGGTAAAAAAATAATTCAAGTAGTAATTATCGGTCAAAATAGAATCATCATACCAGATGTTAAGGGCACAAAAGTGCACCTTGAAAGTTACCCTTTATAAGGGTTTACAGAAAAATAGCAAAATCATTTTTGTTGCAGCTTATTTATTATGCACATGAAATAAGATTTTTTTTTCTCGAAATGGCAATACTTCTAGTATGAAACTATTACATAAACATGGCTGCTTCTCATTCTCCGCTGTATCATTTTTGTTGCAACTCATAAAAAGACCAAAACAGCGTACTTTTGAGGATCTGCGTTCTTTTTGTGTTAAGATATCATATTGTGCTTTTCTAGGTGCACAAAATTTGTACACTTTCCTCTACATATTTTTTCAAGTCATTTAAGGTCTAAGAGGGCTTAAAGTGTTGACTGTAAATATTTTGCAATGAACAATATAATGTTCCAACTCCTTTAAAGTGTACTTTCTTAGAATTCAAGGATATATTTATGAGAATAACCCTAATTTAAATTTAATATAGTTTTGGGTCTCTTTAGAACCCTAAAATTATGGTGAAAGCCTCTTTCAAAAATAAAAAAAAATCATGCAATTATTTTTGCAAAAAATGTAAACCAAGGTTCTGGGGTTTGCGAAAAAAATATATGCACCCATGTATATTTCACAGGTGGTTCTATAGTGTTTTAATTAATCTTTCGCTCAAAAATAGATTCAGCACGAAAGTCCCAAAAGCACTTTTCTCGCTCTTTCTCAGTACTGATTGGGTAATTTGAAAAATTTAAAAGCAAAAATACCTTCAAATTCACTTACATAATTAAGAGTTCAGTTTGAGTCAAAAGGCAGTGACAAAGAATGTCACAGCTTCTGTGAATAATAAAAGTGACAAAAATTTGAGATACACAAATTTAAAATTTCATTATTTGAACAAAGCCAGACATATCTAGCATAACTAAAATTTGTTTTTGACATTAGCAAAAGTAACTTTTTTTCAAATATCAATCATTTGCAATTTTCACAAAACAGTTAAAATTTCCAACCAGTGTGATGCATCTTTGACCAAGAAAAAAAAATTTCCAGCAAGAATTGTAATGATTAGTTTATCTGACAAAAGATTTAAATTATAAATTAAAAACAGTTAAATTAAACCAAAAAATACTAACTTTGCTTTCTCATAGAGAAAACTTTGTAATGGTAACATTTTCGAAAATTTTTAAATTCATTTAGTAAAACGTTCCTTAATTTTGGAATGTCTTACACAAAGTTGTAATTAATTGTTCAGATGTGTATGTGAGATGTGTTTGAGCCCTTAATATTATTATTAAGTACAAGTCCGAAGCGTGTAAAGATTTTTCAATGAAAATACACGTAAAATTAGGTGTTTTTTTCTTCAATTTTCTATAGCTCAGCGGCATTGCATGGCATTGCTTCAACTATAAACAGGTATTTCTCAGAATCAAATGTTCTACAAAAGTGCTTATTGCGACAAAATCGTAATTCACACCAGCGAGGTAGTATGGGTTACTAAACTGAAATTTTCCATAATTTCTACGTTCTTTTTGATCCTATCTCATTAATGAGAACAGGTACAGGAAAAACGTGAATGATGAAGTTGTAGGATATTTAATTTTCTTAAAAAAAGATAATAATTATCAAATTGCTAAGATCAATATTTTGCGAGTGATAAAAATTTTTTCAGACAGTTCAGCATTATCGATCTCAGTTCACATCGTGTAAAAAATCACAATATATTTAGGATAATTCAATTTAACGATTAATTTTTCTACTTCAATAATAATTTATTGGTATTGTTGTTTCTGTTTTCAT
Source organism: Amphibolips quercusostensackenii (assembly GCA_032357855.1). NCBI lineage: Eukaryota > Metazoa > Arthropoda > Insecta > Hymenoptera > Cynipidae > Amphibolips > Amphibolips quercusostensackenii. The sequence continues at coordinate 134 of JAUELO010036524.1, read as the reverse complement.
AAAAAATTTATTTTCGGTAATATGATTTAAACTATTGTAATTTAATAAATTGTTAATAATCTATAAATTATGTAAGTGTAATTGTATTCATAAGTTTTATGCAGAAACAAGTAAATCCATTATTTTTTAAAGAT
>JAUELO010036478.1:0-10504 GCA_032357855.1 Amphibolips quercusostensackenii | reverse complement strand
GAAAAGTAGGTTCGATACAGATCACTGTGTTCGTCACAACCCTGTCCTTTAAGGTCATCTCCTTGCTGACTCCTCTAGGTCACCCGCGGGTTAACGGAATCCGGGGGCAAGCTGCAATTGAGTCTCTGGGATTATAGGGATTAACTAGAAGTGGCACAGTTATGAAATCGATTATTAACCTGTCCCCAGTATGTAGTATTCAAAATGTCTGACGTTGAATTGAAAAAAGAGCTTACACCTAGAGGGAGAAGCAAATCAAGAAACGTCAAAAACATCTTAAACATCAATTGCTAGCAGATAATTTTCTGGACAATGAACTCATTGTGCACAAAATTAAGCAAGTAACTCAACCCTCCGGAGGAATGGTTGATATTCCAGTAAACATCCGTTTTGTAGGTCCCTCACCTTCGAGAAAAGAGGACATCTTCACGGAGATCGATAGTCCTAACGAATACAATTGCTTATTTAACACGCTACTGAACAACGCCCAACAAAAGTTGGATCTACTAAAAAACAAGAATAACAATTCTAAAACGGAAAGCGTTATTCCCTCCCCCGATGGCGGAATAGAATCAAAACTCGAAATTGTTACTTACTCCTCTGAGGACGAAGTAAAAAAAGTCAATCTTTCTCCCGATAATACAATAGCCATCGAAGAAGAGATTTTTAAGGAAATTGCTGAAAGGGACCTAAAGGAAATTTTTGATCCCTTTCGAAATTAGGTAACTATTAAATAAAGGGAAATTCTGTAGTTAATTATCAGGTAGTCTAAAAAAAATCCTAACTCCTTACGGGAGGGAAGCTAAAGGAAAACCGAAGTCACGATATTTTGCTTTTCAGTAAAACTCAAAATGCAGAATTAAGGAGCTCTTCCGCGCTAATCTGAAGTGAACGCTTAAGCGAAGGAAAGATCTAACGTAGCGTTTTCAACTCGTGCTCAAATCCACAGTTTTTGTAATTTCTTTATAAAATTCAAAGAAAACAATCCTTATAGTATTCTTGTTATCACAGTCAGCAATAAAACTTCTCAGCTTTGTTTATAACAATCTAAAAAATTATTTTCTACGCTATCGAATAATTCATTCCACAAAACGTTTGAGCGTTTCGTTTATCGAGGAAAGTTTATGCGAACAAAAACTTCCTGTGAAAAGTTGTTGATGCAATGAAATCAAAATGTTATTAGGAGGATTATTTTAGTATAAGATGATCGTCAAACGTCCTTCAGGCTTTTGAGTCTTAAAAGTAGCCAAAAAATTGCATTTTTTTGCTAAAACAAAATAGATAATTCCTAATTGGACTACCGAAGTGTACGCTTCGTACATGTACCGCGAGTTTTATCTTTAGTAAGAACCAAATTTATAGTTTATAACAATAAAATTATTATTCAAATCTATTTTTAAAATTTCATAAGGGAAAGCGAATCTCAAGGTTCTTTTAGAGCAGAGATGCCCAGCTCGGGGAAACGCCCACTGGGACCACATGTTGGACTTCCACCTCTATTTCTTCTGGAGAACGGGAGTTGTGGTAGAGGCGTGCACGAGTCTCTTCTCTAGTGACGTCACGTAGCCCTGTAGATGCGAATTATGTGTAAGGGTGCTTGGGGCGACTAACTTTTCCATATAAAATTATCATAGTAACTAAAATTTTAGTTATTTTATTTCAGTTTTTTACACTTACTTTCAATAAAGGTAATTCAAAAGAAAAGTTCACAAAGTGTCTCTTTGTTTTGTACATAATTGTATATTTTAATAATACCGTTTTTTATATTATATGCACAATGTAAAATTGTACACAAATGTTGTCTAATACTTTGTGAACTTTAAAGTATAACAATATATTAACATAATGCACAAGGTAGAAAGGTGAGTTATATGTGTAAATGAAATATAATTGTAAAATCTGAATGCTATTTAGTATCATTAAATATTATATGAAATAAAATATTTGAAATATTCGATTATTCGAAATATTCGAGCTTACTTCGTTTATATATTTAAATTTAAGACTTTAAGTTTTGAAGATGTATTATCGGAACAGGTAGTTTTCAAGCTGGATATTTTTTGAACTGCAGTCAGGTGTATCTTACGGTAGAAATCCTATAAAAAAAGGGAAAGTTTTACAGGTGAGGGAGGTTAAAAAGATTGTTAAAATTTGCAGACGTCAGTTTACAAGAAGTTTTTGTTGGGAACTGTATTGTAATTGCTCTTTCATAGTGGGATGCTTGTAATAACGTTAATTTTCAAAACAGTTTTTTCAACATATAGAGGTTAGAAAGGCAAATGAAGGTAAATATTGTCAGAAAATGTGTTTTTTGGATAGAAAATTTTGAAAAATTTAAATATACATCATGTTAAAAGAATTTGTTTGAAATCGTATTTCTTATGTTAGCAATACCTTAAACTCTTAAAGTTACATTATTATATCCATTAAAAATAACAACATGTTGTGGTCAAAATATTTTTATAATATTAAAGGTAGGCTTATATGTCAATATCTTCATGGTTCAATAACAACAAATGCACATTATATTCTCTATCAAGACCTAAAAGCGAATAATCGTTTGTCAAACAGTGACACTGGCTTATTGAAAATTGATTTTCTCAAAAATTAAAAACTTTTTTCTATAAAATTTTGTATTTTCATATTCATCGGCTCAACATCTCAGGGACATGTTACATAAAAAGATATAAATTCTAATACTTCTTACGATTTTAAGACACTTTTTAGAATCCCTGAAATTCTAAGCATAAAACTCTAACTTAATTTTCTCAGAACTGAAAGATGTTTTCTTGGCAAACTTTTGCTCCTCGTATTCAGTAATTCAACATCTCGGGGTTGGATCATCAGTTTAATTTTTTAATAAGTATTTCATTTCTTATCACTGTCTCATTTTAATAAGTATTTGATTTCTTATCATTGTTTTAATCCGACTCGGACAGGGTAACAAAAAGTGCCAAACCGGCATGATCACATTCGGACATTATTTACATCATATATCAAATTATAAAACATTTTTGTACATTGTTTGTCTATAATTGCTTTGCAGATTTTACATCGTGTTTTTTGATTCCTTGCACAATTGACATTTCGTGAGTTACCTCCATGTGCCTTTCCTACTTGGACCCTAAGAATTGAAAAAGCAATTTTAAACAAAATTTTATTTGTTTCCCAATCCAATGAATTGAACATCAGGAGGAACAATCTTTCATTTTTCATTTTCACTTTAGAAATCGCTGTATTATGTGCCGGTGAAATAAGAATAATTGACAGCTTGAAGCCTTGAAATATTCTATGTAAGCTTCAGTGTGACTTGTTTTCGTCATACAGGCGGGTATTATTATGTTATTAGGTTCATTATATAGTAATGAACAAGTTCTCCTTTCTCATATTATCATATTTCATTTATATAATCTATCTTTCTACCTTACGCATAATCTATTGTTAGCTTTCAAAAAGTTTTAGTCAAACAAAACTGTGATATTAACATATTCAATAATGCACAAAACAAAGAAACACTATGTAAACTTTTCTTTTCAATAACTTTCATGGAAAGTAAGTGAAAAACTGAAATAAAATAACTGAAATTCTATTGTCTATGAAAATTTCATATTGAAAAGTTAGTAGCCCCAAGCACCCTTGCAGATATTTCGTATCTGCGGGCTACGTGACGTCACTAGAGAAGAGAGGAGTACACGCCTCTACCACTACTCCCGTTCTCCAGGAAAAATGGAGGTGGAAGTCCAACATGTGGTCCCGGTGGGCATTTCCCCGAGCTGGGCATGTCTGGTCACTTTAAAGAGACTTTAATTTGCTAAGAGATATCTTTAATTCAATCTCAGCCATTTTGTGAGCATATTATTTATTATAATTAAGGAGAATAAGACTGATTATTCTTACAATGCACCCATAAAGTCCAGTATTTAACGTTGAAGTTATTAATAAAAATATGGTCTGATCCTCAAATAATATCCATTGATTATTTGTTTAACTATTTTAAATTTGCAATGATTATTAATTATGTATTTATTAACGAGAAAAACATCCATCTAATTCAATACAATTCAGCTTTTTCAAAGTAAGGTTATTATGATTCTTTTCAGTCCTTCTTTTTACATTTTTTAGTTTTTTAATTCCTTTTCAGATTCTTCCGTGAAATTTAGTTTTGCTATTTTTTTATTATCTCTTTTCATCTCTTTGTTTGCCTTTTTTGGGTTTTCATTCCTTTCAATACTCTTTTGTTAAATTTGGCAAAGGCGATTGAAGGGAATAGGTTTTGATATTTTTGTATTATCTCTGTTTGTTCCTTCGTCTGCATTCTTCAGTTTTTTAATTCCTTTTAATACCCTTCCGTTAAATTTGGAAAAGTCAATTGAATAGAATAGGCCTTGCTATTTTTTTATTCTCTCGGGAGGCTATCTATATGGAGAAAAATTACGTATGCATTGGAATACATATTTTGAATGCTTCTCTATTCTGAATCTGCTGTAGTGATGCCGCACAGTGGGACGAAAATCACGACTCTGGACTAATTGATTTTCCGACTACAGTTTTCATATGATTTAAACGTTTTTTTTTTTAAATTGAGGGCATGTTCTACGGTGATCACGTCACCAAATCAGTCCTCTATTATGAAATTTTTTTTGGTGTTCATCATATCCAAACGCAATGATCAAAGTTTGGAAATCAAAGTTTGGAAAATAGGAAATGAGACAATAAATTGCGTTTGTATATTTAGTTTAGGTAATAATTTTGAAAAAAATTTTACGAGTAAAAATAAATGTCGATAAAGTCGAGATCACATCACCAATTTGGGTTATAAAATTTTTGTTGGTGCTCACCATAGCCATACGCAATGATATATCGCTTTTATACTTTAGAATACAGGAAATAAGGCAATGAATTGCGTTTATATTCTTAGTTGGAGTACTAATTTAAAAAAAAATTATACTAGCAAAAAATAAATATGTAGAATTATTTTAATTTTTTTTTGGTCCTCACTACGTCCACACGGATTGAGATATCGTGTTCAGAATTTAGAAAGTTATATAGAAAGCACTAAGGAACGTTTGTATATATCAAAATGTTGATAATTACGAAAAAAGTTTTTTGGAAAAATACTATAAAGTCGATAAAGTAGATGCCTCGATTTTAAAGAAAATTTCGGCCAACCTCAATTCAGTCACGTAACTAGAAAATGAAGCTTCCATTCTCAAAATTTTTTTAAAGAGGATCCTTTGAGAATAAAAGAAAGTGCTTTATATATATATAAGGTAAGTGACTCGAATTTCCCTAGTATAGGAAAACCAAACGACAGCAGCGACAACTCACAACTAAGCAAATACGAAAGATTTTTTTTTTATATATATAAGTATACACGGAAACGTAATTCTTCCTTTTTTAATTTACATTGAAAATATTTTCTGAGGGTCCATTTAGTACTATATATATTAAAAATACATTAGGAATTTTTAAAATCCCTTAAAATCATTCAAATCCTCGTAAATTCCCGGAAATATTTTTCACTCTTGGAAAAGGCATTTAAATCTTATAAAATCCTTCATAACATTTTTAACTAAATGAAAGTTCTTTAAATTATTTGAATAAATCGTAAATTCATCGAAAATTTTTAAATTTCGCACTATTTTTGAAATCACTCGAAACTTCGTAAATCTCTTAAAACGTTTTAGAATCTTTTAGAATAACTCAACATATTTCAAATCTTTGAAAATATTTTAAAAGACCTTGATATTCTGAAATCTTTTGAAACATGCGTGAAATTTTTTCAACAAAGTGTCTCGTCATCTGGATATTCGGGATAAGTAGTCAAATACTGTTTCTAGGCTGGAAGTCGAGTTTTATTTCGATTCACCTCATATTAACGATTCTGAATAAAATGTACAAAAATGTATTTTTTCCTTAAAGGAAAAACGTGTTAAACTTTATGTGGCGTGCGGAACCCTCATGTAATATTTTATTAACTAAAAAACACACTTGGAAAAAACAAAAACTCCTAAAAGTATTCTGTTAGACTTTTTACGTACCTTAACACTTTTGGCGTCATATTAGAATCTTTTATTTTGTGCACAGTATTTTTGATAAAACAAACTAGAGTGACAAGTCCTATCCAGAAATGGGGTTAAAAAAATTCTGCGGAACCTTTTAAAATGTTCAGTTTATCTTGAAAAATTTTTCCATATCTCACTTTGTTTAGCTGAAGATTTGAAATTGGGATTTGTTTTCTATTAGTTCTGAAAAAAAACCGAAATATTGAATCGATTTGAGAATGAACCAGCGCAAAATCAAAGGTCTTTAAAAAAGCTCAAATTCTTTTTTCAAAACTTTTTACCGTTATAAAAACTGACGAGTGAAATTTTGGATTGTTTTAATACCTTTTCAATTATGAATGATGATAATGTGAAAAGATGAGCATACAATGGAAACGAAACAGTTATGAATTCAGTTAGGGGAACCGATTTTCAACCAAAATATAGATTTTTCACCAAAAATTTGAATTTTAAACCGTAAGGATAAAATTTTTAAGAAAAAATTAAAAAAAAAATTTATAAAAATTGACATGAATTATTAACTAAATAATTGCTTTTTGAATAAAATAATGCAATTGTTAACCTAAAAGATAAATTATCAAACAAGAGTCCTAATTTTATATAAAAGAACAAAATCTTAAAAAAAAAACTTATTTTAAACTAAAAAAAAGAAGTTTTAGCTAAAAATGAATTAACGAAATTCGCAGTTAACAGATTTGATTTTTAATTGACAAATGGATTTTCCAAAAATCGAAACAAAAATTTTGCTGTTTGAATTAATCCAAAAGCCGATTTTTTTTTAAATGTAGTTTAGTTTTCAACCAAAAAATTTTCAATTAATACCTAGAATCTTTTTTTGAAAAAATGAAATTTTAATGAATTACGTAAATTTTCAACAACGTAGTGGAATTACCAACTGAAAAGGTAAATTTTTAACAAAAAATAAAAAGGCTTATGAGCAGTAAAAATAAAATAACCAAAGAAGAGAATTTTATATAAAACTTTGTTTGGATTTTCAAAACAAAAGGAGGAATTTTTACGAAAACAGTTAAATATTTACCTAAAAAATTACCTTAACGAAAAATTATTATTCCCGTGATAGAAAATTAATTTTTTGCGATATATTTTGATTTTCAACCAAAATTATAAATTTTCAAAGAAGATAAATCTTCTACTGAAAAATACCAATTTTTATTGAAACACATTTTCAACCTCAATTACTCTTAACTCTCTGTATTACGAGTAGATTTTAGTGGATTAATCGGAATTGTTAGTGGATTATTCCTTGATTACTTGTGGATTACGGGACCGCACTTTAATTACGCTGAAACTTTCTCCTCATGATTATCTTTTCAGTTATAAATTTTATTATTTAGTTGAAAATTCACCAAGTTATTTAAAAAGACATAATTTTTTTTTTGCAAATTCAAGTGCTTTGTTAAAAATTCTTTTTTTTGGTCTGAAAAAGCCACGCTTTTTGTAAAACATTAATCTTTGTTAAAAATTCATATTTTCTTGCTGATAAGTCAACTGAATTCTTTTTTGGATAATATATTTTTTCTAAAAATTTGTCTTTTTAATTTAAAACTTTATTTTTTTTAATGGAATTATTGCATCTTTCTTGGACCAAAATGCAACTGCTTGGTTAAAAATTAAACAATCATGTTTAAAAGTCATACTTTTTAGGTGAAAATTCGATTATTTAGCAGAAAATTAGCTTACTGCTTACAATTCTTATTTTGGCGTTGGAAAGTGAACTGGAATCTTCTTTGGATGGAAATTTAACACATATTTTAAAGTTTTTTAATTTATCTATCTGAGAAGAAAATATATCTTTCTAGAATAAAAATGAAACTGTTTGGTTAAAAATTTAATTTTTTTTTTAAATTTGTCTTTCTGACTTGAAAATTTTGCTATTTTGTTGAAAATTTAACTATTTTGTAAAAATTTCACTTTTTGGTTGAATTTAATATTTTGGTGCTGAAAAAAGAACTAAAATCTTTTCTGAATTAAAATTCAACTATTTCTTTGAAAATTAGTTTTTTTTTCTAATTAAAAATTCATCGATTTTAAGAGAAATTTCATCTTTTTAAGATAGAAATGTAACTGCTTGAAGATTGAACTATTTCATTAAAAAGTAATAATTTTGTTTGAGAATTCTACTATTTTGTTGAAAATTCAACTGTTTCGTAGAGAATTTACTTTTTGTTTGAAATTTATATTCTAGTGTCGAAAAATGAACTAAAATATTCTCTGCATGAAAGTTTAACTTTAAAAAAATTAGTGTCGTTTTTTAATAAAAATTCCTCTTTTTCGAATAACAATTCAATTTCGTTTGTAGAAACATATTTGTTGTTATAAAATTCATATTTTCATCTTGAAAAGTTAACTGGAATATTTTTGCGTGAAAATTCGTCTTTTAGAATTAAAATATCAATTTTTTTCGTAGAAGATTATTTCTTGGTTAAAAAATCACATTTTGCTAGTGAAAAGTCAACTTAAATTCTCTAAAATTAAGTTCACCTTTTTTAATTAAAAATTCATCTGCTTTGGTAGAAATTGTTTTTTTTTTTATAAAAATGCTACTTTTTCGTTAAAAATTATTCTTTGTTTTAGGTTTTTAAGTATTTTGTTCATATTATTATATTATTTACATTTTTTGTTGAAAATTAACTTCTTTGGTTGAAAATTTAAATATTTCGTTAAAATTTTAATCTTTCTGAATTAAAAATTTAACTACTTGGGTAAAAGTTAAACTACATTGTTAAAAAAATTAATTTTTTTTCATAGAAAGCTTATGTCTTTGATTGAAAATTTAACTGCTTAGGAAAAAAATGTCTTTTTTTATTTAAATAAATTTTTTAACTGAAAATGTAAGTTTTTCATTTTTTTTAATTATTTTTTTCTTAGTTGAAAATTTTCCTTTTTGGTTGAAAAAATAGTATTCTTGCTATGAAATTTCATTTTTGTTTGGTACAAATGCATTAGTTTCGTTAAAAAATAATTTTTTCCTGAAGTCATATTTTTTGTTTGGACATTTATTTTTGTAAAGAAAATTCGTGTTTGGTGTTAAAGGTACAAAAATTCAGATAAAATTTTATTTCTTTATCGAAAAATCTTAATGAGCTGAAAATGCGTCTTTTTGTTTTTTAAATTCTTTTTTTTACAAATTTAATTTTCTGATTGAAATATAAACTATGTCTTTTCTTGTTGAGAATTTATATTTTTAGTTTAAAAATTTAACTGTTTTGTTAAAAATTAAAGTATTTTGTTATAAAGCCATTTTTATAGTAGAAAAGACATTTCTTTCTTTAAAATAAATTACTAAATTTAAAATTTTAGAATTTGTGTCTGAAACACTGTTTTATTCTGTTAACAAAAAATTCTTTGTTGTATATTAATGGTCAAGGAAAATGAAAAATCAGTTAAAGAAAAATCAGTGAATTTTTAAAATGAAGTTTTCGAAAACCCTGCCTGATTCTATCAGCAATAACAAGTAAAAAATTTTTGGAAACTAGAAATTACGTGCAGCAAGAGGGGGTGGGGTAGCGGGGCTAGAAATATTTTGTTACAGTTTGTTACAGAAGGAAGAGGGCTCTCAGAAAGGGCCTATAATCCGTTACGTAATTTAAGTACGGACCCTACTTGAAATTTTGAAACTGGATACCTCTGCATTACAAGTGTATAATATAAGGATACTGGAATTACTCCGCATTACTTATCCAAAATTATTTGCATTACCCTGAAATAAATTTGGATTACACTAAAATCAGTTCATTACACCTGGATAGAAGTTATCCCTCGGAAGTGCTGTATAATGATTGATGATGCGAATTCCGTCCCGGAGTTATAAAATCGTGTTTAAATCGTCCGAATCGACAAAAAAACACTAAAATATGTGAAAATATTCAAAAAAAATGTGAAATACTTCGAAATTTATTGTAATACTTAGCAATACTTGAGGATACAGCGAAATATCTGAAGTACTAAAAATATGAAGAATATCTGAGGATACACAGAAAAATTGATAGAATATATGAAAATTTTTCGATTGTTTATGAGATGCATCGGAGTGGTTTACTTGTCAGATCATTATTACTTACCACTTTCTTTGGGAAACAGTAAGGCGGTGAGGACGAAAGTCCCGAAAGAGACCCACATCTTCTTTCTCTGTAGATAAAACTTTCTCTGTCAGAATTAGGAACTATGAACTTCTGACTTTTCCAAAATCTTCTGGCTAATATATATACCAGCAGACTGACGCGAATATGTAGATAGCATAGTGGAAAATATGTGCTACTGTTTACACTCCATAACAGCGTTCCCGTTTGGTGGAAAAAAATGATAAGCTGAATCATTGCTCTTTATGTTTGATGTAGCAACAAATATTTAAAAAAACGAACCAACGCGCTAACACGGAAACTGAAAAATGTTTCCGTGCAGGTGTTTAATTTTTCATA